>CAHIKZ030002223.1:1742500-1800000 GCA_903632075.3 Acanthosepion pharaonis | reverse complement strand
ATCAAAAATACAATACAATTTTTATTCCGTATAATAGCAGAGTGACATACATCATTTTTATTTTTATAATTCATGCCTAATATCGCGATATATGAGCGTTAGTATATATTTATATAATTTTTGCTGTATTTCACCTGTCATATTGCAAGACGACTTTCATAAATATCTAATTGTTTTTTTTAGTATGTTCCTATATATAAAAGTGTATTTCGATTTTCTATTAAATTATCTTCATACGTTGTAATTGAAAAAGGGAGAAAAATATTATTAAAAAAATGATTATATCACAGTTGGTTTGTCTAAAATACGATTTGATTCTTACATTTCGAAGAATGACAAAAATTCTCTGATTATTTATTTGTGCCTACAATGTTTATTCAGATTCTCATTAGCCCAATTTTCTATTCTAGTTTTCAAAAAAAAAAATGACAAGGTTTCGAAAATAGTGTTCAGTCAAGATATAAATAACAACGCCCCCCCAAAAAAAAAGAAGAAGAAAAAAGCAAGAAGAAATAATGATAGTAAACGCAAACGAACATGGTTCTGCTTGTTTATCTACCACATTCTAACAATTTGTCTCTTTTCAATAGAAGCATTGTCCCTAGGATCTCAATCATTGTCCAGTATCTCTCCCTTATTGTTATGTAGGGCATATGGTAATTTTTTTTGTTTTTATTCCAGTTGTATTATACAGGGCGCGGCAAAAATACCTCCAACAAGCCCTTCATTTATTTTATTTAGTTAGCACATTTTGTATCGCTGTGCTTGCCACACCCCTCCATCTCACAATTGTGGTTCATGTTGACATTCAAGCCAGATTAGTGCAACAGCTTTCGGGCTTCCTTTTGCACAGAGTATGTTGAGATCAGTCCGTCTCTCGAATCAGAAGTTAAAGAGGCAGCATATACAAGTAAGGGTTTTCCTTCTCCTAGAATGGTTACCAGTCAAGGCTATAGGGTGGAGCATTTTATTTTGTGCGAGTGTGTTTTAATAATTATTCATTATTCATTTCTTCAGGGCATTTTGAGACGCTGTGGTCACTAGATCATTTGTGGTTCATGGTGACATTCAAAGCAAAATACTTTAATGGCTTTGCTGATTCCTTTTACCCCGGGGGATGTTGAAGTTACCTCCGTACTTTCTCTCAGAGATGGATTTGTTTTTGAAGTTACCTTCTCCTAGCTTTTGCCTAAAACAATTGGCATAAATTCAGAGTTGCTTTCTCCTAGATTGGTTTCCACACAAAGATATGGGACCCATAGCTGGGAGAGAAGAGATGAATTCATACATTTCCCAGCGGTATTAGCACGTAAGTGAATGTAATTAACTTGACTGGAATTCGAAGAGATGAATTCATACATTTCCCAGGGGTATTAGCACGTAAGTGAATGCGATTAACTTGACTGGAATTCGAACTCGTCTTTTCGATTTCTCAGTTCGAATCGTTAACCATTACACCAATCATATAGTATAAAACCGTATACTACATATTACTCCCAGTATTACCCCCTAAATAATTGTAAGACATTAGGTAGATGAAGACACCACTGTCATTACTGTCTTACCATTATGTGGGAGGTATTTTAGGAGGTATATATGGGATGTATATATGATTGTGAAATCTATCGTGATTTTGTTTTACACATATAGTATATAAGCTCCATTCTAACCATGTATAATCTTGCATAGACAAACTAGAAATATGATAGACCTATACACATGAATTCTACACCCGAACGCTGTTTGATAAGACAGTTTCTTGTCATGTTTGCTTAACCAATGAAAAGTAAACAGCACAAAATTTAAAAATACAAAAATTCTCTTTTTTGCCACCCATATTTCATTCGCTGATGAAGCTTTAATAAAAGAGAAACATGTTCGATTTTTAAACGTTTCCTATTTGTTCCTTAACCTAACATTATTACGGATTCCAATCCATATTTGATCTGTATTTAAATGGTATTTGCAAAGTTACAAAGACACTTAAAAAGGTGCCTCTCGAATCCGAAATTTGTATTTCCCTCGTTTAGCGTAGATTGGCACAAAGTTGCATGTATGGAGAACTCACTGGGGATCAAAATCATAATAATAATGATTAACTAGACCAATTAAACATGACCTTAACCTGAGTCGCTTCTCTCATATTAACATTACATTGGCGCAAGGTTGAAAGTATAAAGCAAACCGTGAGACGCGAATTTACTTTCTAAGAGTAAGTTGCTAATTCGTTATTAAAATTGGTCCATGAGAGTTGCATGTGCGGACCGAGTTTAGATAATTTTTGTTTTAAGCCGAGAAGACATTGAAAAGTTATGCTTAGCAGGCTTATATGTGAGACTGTGGTTTGCATAGATAACTCGATTCAAAATCCAATCATTGTTAATGTTAGACGATGTTTCGTTTAGTAAAAAAAAATAGTGATTTCTTGTGAATGAGATTGACATATATTTACTGTTGCTGTCATTGTTCGAGCCCATATTTTGATGATGATCACTATTACAGACAACTCTTGGATAACTAGTCCAACATAATTTTGCATTGAACCCTTACTGGCACACAGGTTCATCCTCGACGTCAAGTGGATCATATGTACGATACATTACTAAAAATGCTAGAGAAAAAGGTCGGTTTTTTGTATTCCACCAGTAGGTACCAGACTTCTGCTATGTTCCATCATTACAAGAGCCAGATCCGACCAAAAAATGGAGTTCTGCTGTTATATTTCGGCCCAGCTTTACAGTTTCGATAGAGGTCAATTGCATCTACTTTGTGGACATGAATTATTTTCCACTCTAAAACTCCTTTCCATCAAACGAAAAGTATTTCAATGTCAAATGTACTGATGAGCTAGAAAATTGTTGTCAAGAAACACCGAGCAAACCTTCTCCAAATTCGTAGATATCAAACTTCCCCCTACTCGTTGAGGTTGGGGGTAAATGTGCATGTCGCTTTGGCGGCTGTTTCCTCTCTCACATATCTTTCCGAATGCACAGCAGATCCGTGAACCTATCAAAGGCCCATATTAAATATAGGTTGCGCTTGAGACACAACGCTTCTGGTTCTGCTTCCTGACAGACTTTTTTCTCATGACGAGATAATTTTCGAGGATTAATTCAAGGCTAGACTGCTTTAGTTTTCTTGTCGAATGGACAGGTCAGAATCGAAAATTAAATCTTAACGCATAACTGAAATGTTTTAACATTTAATTTTCGATACATGATCGCCGAATTAACGATGCAGATTTTTACCGCTGTAGGTTGCCATTTCTTTCTGTGGTAGACCAGCTGCCATCCGGTCTGTCCTTTCATGTGGGAAGTAGAAGAGGATTTATACCTTTCCCAAGGGTATTAGCACGTAAGTGAATGTAATGGATTTGATTGGAATTCGAACTCTGCTCCCCGATTTCTCAATTCGAGATGTATCCATTACTCTACGGTATTGGATTAATGTTTTTATTGCATTGTTTTAAGGAAAGCTTGGAGGCTGCACTCAAATGGCAGTGTCATGAACTTAGAAGGTTTCTCTTATCAATGCCTTGAATGAAAAATAAAACGAACAGCATTCTTTATTCATGGGCGTCTAGAATTTATGGAATCAGGAAGTTACACAACGAGATTCCTAATCGAAACACATGACCTCTCTGATGTTCTGTCTGAAATTATATTTACAGGCATTAAAGATTAAATAATCTAAAGGGCAAATATGTGAACTGAAATCAGGAATTTACGATTAGAGAGCAAACTGCACAGAGTTTCTGTGAACGACAGTGGCGCTACTTAATAGCTTCTTGCATAATTTAGAGATCTTTCTAATATTATAATGATCCCATTTGCTACTTTTGTTCGGTTGATGGTCAGGGGGTAAAAACGATCGAATGTTAAGTGACATCGGGACTTGGGCTCGGTTTGAGTCGATTTGAAGCAGTTGCATGTGACAAATAGATGTTGTTTAATACAGTGGGCTCGTACAGTAGAGCCAAGCGTCCATTTGTGGTTTTTATAGCCCTGGATGATTCTCAGTTGTATTATGAAACTGCATTAATGCCAGTTGTGCTTAAGAAGATTAAAACAACAAAAAAAAAAAAACTTCTCCAATATTGGTCGTCACCCAAGACTATAGAAAAAAAGTCAGTCCTGCTATTTTACACATAGACAAAAGAAAAGAGATGGATTCATACATTTCACTAGGTATTAGCACGTAAGTGATTGTAATGATCTCAACTGGAATTTGAATTCTAGAAAACTGATCCGCAGTGAAGTGCAGAAATTCCTGCAACTAATGCTGATTTGTTAGAATGGTTTGAAATAAACGACGTGGGACTTGAAATGTGGGGATTTATCCTTCTTTTCACAAACTCTGCAGTAATTATACCATGAGAAATGTTTGCAACTCAAATTGTAACTCATTCAAAGAATGGACCATTTCCGACTAGTATTAGGCTAAATCATAAGAAATTTATATTTCTGTGAACATACGTTAGTTTTTTGAAGCGGCAGTAGTGGCGTACACAGTGAGTGAACAGCAGGGACAATGTAATACCGCATACAGCAAGAATAACGCTGGAAACAAAATTAGAACTTGGTAGATTCGTTCTGTCACATTCGCCATATTCGCATATCCGGGCACCAATGGATTCATACAAAGCGCTTTCATGTGAATTTTTTTTTCTCTAAGGAAAGCCAGACTCATAGGTTCCACAGATTGTTCACATCAAACCCGTTGGAAGTTTACGCCAACGTTATCCAAGGACTGCCTGATAGAGGACAAGAAGTCATGACAAATAATAAATCAGTAAAACATAACTGTATTTTATTTTATGATGAATAAATGTCATATAGAAAAAATGAAATTATATACGCCCCAACCTAATATAAACCAAAAACATTTGTCTGGAATACGTATTAAGTATAAAACTTAGAACCCATTAGAAATGGCTGACTTGGTTAGCTTAGAGAGTCATTACTCCAGGCCAAAGTAAAAATTTCTTCATTATTATTTACTAAGTTTAAGTGTGAGTGTGTCTGTTGCGCTACAGGGAGGAATTAATATTTGGTGCTGGATTTCTCTTTACTGAATAAAGTCCTTTTTTAACTTTGTTTTTTTTTAATGCCTTAAATTAAATTTGAACGTGATCTCGTGGTTACTCTTCCAAATATGACACATGGGTTCGCTGCTTATCACGGTCGATTTGTCATGGAAGTAACTCCTTGGCAATATCTTCTTGAAGAGACAGTTCAAACGTACGGCTCTATTGCGCGGTGCCTGAAAACAATGCCAAGCCTTCGGAATTAAATTCGGTAGATAATAGTACTCGGAGGCAGTCGCTTGTTATGCTAATAGTCACTAATTGGTCTGAGCAGAAGTTTATATCTTATTTACTACAGATTTTTCACTGTTGCTTAAAATATAAAACTTCATTATAAAATCCAATTGCATGTCCACAAAGTGCTAGAAAGGATTAAAATTATTAATGATTTTTCAAGGCAATGTTTAATTTACACATTTCAGAAAGATTTTAAAAATTATACATTTAAAACATAATCATAATACGACCTGTAACAATTTCGTGGGACTACACAATACACACAGACAGAATAATCAAAGCCAACCGCCCAGACATTGTTATTAGAGACGGAAACAAAAAAGGTGCCTCCTTATTGATATTGCAGTCTCTGCAGACTTTAGTGTATCTTTGAAGATTTTCAAAAAGCTATCAAAATACAAGGACCTTGAAATCGAAATCTCAAAAATGTGGCACATGGGAAAAATCAACAATCCCTGTTATAGTTGGAACACTCAGATTGATTGGAAAGATTCCAGCAGACTCAATGAAGGGATTCCTGGTAGCCAATGCCTTAAAGAAATACAAAAGATTGTTTTTACGAGTACAGGCGACGCCTTACGAAGTGTTTTTTGTTTTATCTGCGTAAAATATGTGTGTTGTATTTTTTTAATTGGTCAGTGGAAAATATCATGATGTCATTTCTGACCTTAGGTCTCTGGGTGGGACCCGAAAAGAAATGTGTACACACCAGAAATAAAAGGAAATAAAATAATAATTGTTGTGGATTCCGAGTTGAAATTCGGTCTCCAATGAATGACAAACACAAGAATTAAAGATAAGAAATTAAATGTATTTACACAATAATACAATGGATATATTGTTAGTAAATCCAGGAACGCGATTAGTCGTAATAATTATATATATATATATATATATATATATATATATATATATATATATATATATATATATATATATATATAGTCTCGAAGTAGGACTTCCTTTGAGTCGACGTGCTTGTAACTGACTTCTACAAGCGGTTACCTCACACTATTACTCTACCTCCAACTCAATTACAATCTCTGCTCACTCTCTCAATCTCTCTATATTCTGACTGACTGTGTGTATTTAACGGCAGCAATCCCAGTAACATTCTGGTCGAGTCCACTTATATGAAAAAGGGGTTGACCCCAAAACAACAACAACAACAACAACAACAACAATAATAATAATAATAACAATAATAATGTATACGCCTTTCAACATAGAAGGAAAACGTAGATCAACAAACCGCAACTCAAGGTGTTAATCGTGCCGAGGCTGCTGCGTTATGAAGCCGCGAACAATCCACTACAGGCTTCGGAACCCTGAGTGTAAAACACTGTTACCAATGTGCCGGACCACTTTTGGTGAATTTTTGGGTCTGTGCGTCACTCGTAGGAACAATATGAGATAAAAACGTGGAAACAAAAATTCCAGTATGGTTCTTCCAGTGGATAAACTTGGGAGGGTGCCTACCTGAGGTCGAAAAATATGTCATAGCAACAAACTCCTACACAAATAATGAATCTTTAAGTCCCTACAGCCTTGACAATCACAATGATGGCTCTGCAAATTCTCCAACTAGAAACGTAACCATTTATTTAAAGAAAGAAAAGTGAAAATAGACTCGTGAGGAGTACAAACGCGTTATGACTGCATTTTATGAAGCGTTGCACAGACCTCAGAAAAGTATCACTCGACAAACATATGATATTTGTCGAGAAAAGGTTGGACAAGCAATTAGAAACTACAGTGACGAAAATAAACTAACCAGTGTAAGAAGGTAAATGAGAAATAACCGATTGACAGATGCAGAAATTAAAGAAAATAACTGGAATCAGAATCGGTGAATCCCCCAAAACATGAAAGGGAGCCAGAAATGAACATAAAAAAGTACTGACATCATAAAAACCCCAATTAATTGAGATACACACCAATCACAGTGAAAATTTTCAAGAGTTGGAAAGGCTTGATCTTAGTTGCTTACAAGCGTGCAATAAAACGAATACAAAATACATTGAACCGAATTATTTTACGGAATATAAAAATAGTATAAAAGAAGCCAAGGAAGAAATCATGAAGCATGTAAGTCGGACACAAAATATTGAAATGGAGGAAGGAGAATAACTCAAAATTAAAGCCAACAAAGCAGAACATTGAAACTATTAAACTCTACAATGCGACACTCAAATTAATTTTGGATGAAGTAGACCCACGTATAAGTCCCAACGAAGGAATAAATATAGGCATTAGCAAATAGCAAACAAACGATTAAACAGACATAAAGATCCAACTTGATAAAGAAAAATAGAGAAAGAAATTGAAAAGCTTAGAAGTGAATTATCAGTACACGATGAACTGGCAAGAGGAACAAATGTAAAGTGAAGAAAAGACAGAAAAGTAAAAAAGAAAATACAAAATTAGCAATGCAAACGACGTCCTATCAGCTAAGGAAAAAAAATAAAGTAAACAAGACAACGGAAGGCACAAAGAATCAGACGCTATGAAAAAAGATCAAGATTCTACTGACAGAACCTTTCAGACCGATGCAAAGAAATTTTACAGAGAAATAGGCAAACAAAACATTGAAGTGACATCCCCCACCACCACAAAAATGGTAGAGGTTATACAGTTCTGCGAAAAATATGGGCTTTTTCTAAAGAACATAACACAGAAGCAGATTGGATGAGGCCAGAGGTAGAACGGATGAAAGATAAACCAAAACAAACATGGGCGGGGATCACAGAAGATGATGTTTAATGAGCGCTGATAAAAACCAAAAAAAAAAAGCACACACACACAACTAGAAATCTTCAAGAATAGATAAAATTTCTGACGTTTGGCTCTATTATCTAAATACAGTACACAAAAATTTAGCCAAAGATCTTCAAGAAATGGTCAATGATCCTATTAAAATTCTTTCTGCCTAACAATGGTGACAAAAATGTCCCTTAAGGCTCCGGACAAATTACATGTCTTCTTGCGACTTACAAACTGTTGACATCTATTCTTAAAAACAGATATATTCCATCTTAGAAAAAGATGACATATCTCTTGAACAAAAAGTGTGCAAACATGGCTCTTACGGAGCAGTTACTTATTACTGGGATGATCTTAGAAAACTGCTTTAATACAAAGAAAAATCTCAGTACTGGCTGGCTAGATTACTGGAAGCTATTCGACAGTTTACCTTATTCCTAGATATTAAAGTGTTTAAAAATAAAAAAGATATCACCCGTCGTCATCAATTTCATAAAACAAAGTATGTCGGTATGGAAAACAACACAATCCTATGAATAGAGTCTATAAGTGAAATAAGCATCAGAGGAAGAATATTTAAAGATGACTCTTTGTCTCCTTTACTATTTGGCATATCTTCAATTGCATTAATCAGCGAACGTAGCAGGACGCAATATGGCTATAAGGTATATCAAGAAAATAAGCCATCTATTTTACATGGATAACTTAAAGTTTTATGCTAGGAATGCTAATGAGATGGGAGGTCTCCTGAAAAGAGTAAAATGTTTCAGTGATGACATTAAAATGTAATTTGGTTTCCATAAACGTGCTAAAGCCACAATTCTACGAGGATCACGACAACAAATGCCCACTCTTAACTTAGACCCTGGGGAAACAATTTTAGAGCAAGAAGAAGCTTATAAGTAGTTCGGTGTAAATGAGACTGAAGGAATTCACCATAAAAAGTGAAATAAATAGTACCAAAAAGTACTATAGAAGGGTGCGAGTGATATTAAAAACTGAATTGAATCCTCGGAAAAGAATTATGGCCATTAATCGCCTTGCCACCACAAATGATCAATATGGTTTCAACATCTTGAACTGGAATCTAAATGATATTAGACGAATGCATTCTGACAGGAAAGCTTCTTTCTAAGCATAACATGCATCATACAAAGGCTGATGCAGACCGTCTATACATACCTCGTAAAGATGTTGGAAGACGTCTTATTCAGCTAGAATTGTCACGCAAGACAACAACTATTAGCTTATAACATACATGGAAACAACTAAAGACTGTATGATATAATTGGACGAACAATACGAAAAGCAAAAAGAAAAATATTCAATCATAGAATATTGTAAATACGAATGAGATTTACATTTAGTAGATTCTGTAGAAAACCAAAATAAAACCTAATAACCAACTGTTGCAACAAAAATTATGAAAAAGAAATCCAAGGATAAAGTTCTTGAACAAATGAAACAATGCTGGCAAGACAAACCTCTGCATAGACGATATCCAGAACGAGGCTAATAAAGCCTATATTGATAAAATTAACACTCATCGATGGTTAAGAGCATCTGGATGAAAGACTAAAACGGAAGGATTTCTTCTTGCAGATCAGACTTTTCACTAGAAACCTTTAGCCATCTCAGTACTGGCTGGATAGTACATACATAATAGTGTGGATCCAAAATGCAGGTTATGTGACAAATATCAGAAAATCATAACTTATTTAATCTCAGAATGCTCTGTATTTTTTTTTTACAAATGAATATAAAAATCGTCACGATAGACTGGGGCAATACTTACACTGGATAATGTGTAAACACTTTGGAAAAGGTGTTAATAAACACTGGTATGAACATCACCCAGCTCCGGTTACAAAAATAGAAGACATCATAATTCTATGGAATTACACCAGACAGAAAGATTGAAGCAACGGACGTAATTTCCAGAAACGGAAAAGAAGAAAAAAAAACTTGCCTATTAATTTGATATCGCTTACCTGGCAAACTCTAACATACCAAACGTAATATTTGAAAAACTATCGAAATCTAAATTTTTAAAAAAATGTGAAAATTGAAAATAAGAATAGTACCAGTCATAGCAGATGTGCTTAGAATGATAAAAAGGAACACAATAACATATTGAAAAAAATCCCTGGAGACCCCAGCTTGAGAGAAATATAAAAAGTACAGCCCACACATTAAGAAGAACTTAGGTAATAAGCACCCGGACATCGTGATCAGAGATCGCAAAAAGAAAATGTGCCCGCAGACTGTAATGCATTTTTGAAGATCTTCAAAAAACTATGAAAATACAAAGTTCTTGAAATCAAAATCTCAGAAAAAATGGCACATTCCAGTTGCAATTGAAGCTTTCGGATTAATTAGAAAAGGTTTCGATAGACTCATTCAAGGGATTCCTGGAATCCCAAGACTTAAAGAAATAAAAAAAAAGTGTAGGTACAAGTACTGTTCACACTTTGCGAACGGCTTTATCGATGTAAAATATGTGTGATATTAATTTTTTCTCCCCAAGAAATTCTCAGTGGAAAGTGACCCGAAAGAAAATGAGTATACAACAGAAATCATAGAATGCGTAATAATAATAATAATAATAATAATAATAATAATTCGAGGCTCCATGGAAACGTAATAGACATAAGTATTTCAGAGTACGTGCATTTCATTATTAATCTCGGCATTATAACGAACAAGAGGGCGCAGCCACTGGTATGCTTGGTGTGTGTAAGATGGAAAAATCGAGTCTTTTATGATATCATCCTATGTGGCGGCTAATACTTACGTGCTATACCCTTGGGAAAGGTATGAATCCTCTTCTTCTCCCCCAGCTATGGGTAAATAGCAGGACAGAGCGGGTTCTATAGCCTTGGATGGCAACTGGTCTACCGCAGAAAGAAATTGCAAACTAATGCGGGAAAAAATCTGCCTCATCAGTCATGTATCGAAAGATACATGTTTGCCTAAATGTGTATCACGTATGGCACATAACTGACAGATTTCAGCGTATTTTTTGTCCTGATGAATTTTAAGGTATATATATATATATATATATATATATATATATATACCAAAGTATATAATTGGTATACACGGAATGAATTCCAATAACCAACAATTACTATTCTTAAAAGAGTGCTCAATACAAAGTAGAGCAGATATAATTATTTTTATAAAAAAATTTATAACATAAGTATGTTATAAAATCACTACAAAAATAGCCATTTTGTTTCAACACACTCTGTGTCTTATCAAGTGATGGTGTTGAAAAACACCAAGAGTGTGTTGAAACAAAATGGCTATTTTTGTAGTGATTTTATAACGTACTTATGTTATAAATTTTTTATAAAAATAATTATATATATATATATATATATATATATATATATATATATATATATATTCACATTTCATTGAATACCACAGACAAAGTGCTTTGACCCTATTCGTAACATATTATAAATATAATAGCATCATCTACATGCAAAGAAAGGATAAAAATAATGCAACCCTTATTAATAAAAATAAAAACCAACACTCAATAACATCAACTGTGAACAACGTCTTCACCGTGTTTTGAAAATTGAAAACAATATAAAAATACATACATGTAACAAACTATTTCTTATTTATCAGGTAAAATATTTCATCCTTGAATATGGCTAAATTTATAGCCGAAAGCGCTCGGAAAAAAAGAACATTCGGACAGATTTTATATAATTTATCATCTGAGAAAAAAAAAATTAGATGACATGAGAAATTGTATAAAAACTAAATCAAAGCATCTTGCTTGTCATATTCAATGAAATTGTTGCCTAAATGCACATACACACACACAAACACACACGTGTGTGTGAGTGTGTGTGTGTGTGTGTGTGTTTAATGAATTTTATGCAATCATTTATTTCCTTTTTGATATTATTTCAATTTTTTATCGTAATTTTTCAGGAATATATACTTCGACGTAATATAACTCGACAAGAGTATCCAACAGATTTTACTTTAAATGTATGTGACTATAAATCATAATACATTTAAATTCTTACTATTAAAAAAAACTATAATGAAAGTATTTATATTTCTTAAACAAGTATTTGGTATATATATATATATATATATATATCTATAGTAATTAGTAGGAGGATTTGATAATGATATTTAATTAATTTATCGAGTCTGATAGAAACCTCTGCAGAATGCAGGAAGCACTGGACGGCCGTTTCGTCCTATATTTGTTTATCTTCGCTTGAACCGGCTTCTAATGCTCCAGTTGGTAGCGGCTTGGTGAGAGTAGTCGTGGCTCCCGGGGGCACAGTCCTATGGTCACAGAGAACTCAGTTGAGTTCCGCCACGGAATATGTGAGCGAGCGACGCTTAGTTGAGTCTGATTTGGAATATCTTCGTCACCGAGGCCCATTTGGAACAGTTGGTATGACAACCCAACTGTCAAGGTTCGATACTCGGTAGTGGATGCGCACTGCTGATGAGTCCTAAATATAGGACGAAACGGCCGTCCAGTGCTTCCTGCATTCTGCAGAGGTTTCTATCAGACTAGATGAATTAATTAAATTGCAATATATATTAATTTTGATCATTACCGAAAATTATATTTTAAATTAATATTTTAATTAAACAGTACATGTTATTACGTTAGTAATTACCATTCAAGTGACCGATTTCTTTTGTTATCATTGTCATTGCAATTTAATGTGTTATTGAGGTGTATATTATGCAATTTGTACTGGTATACATTGTTACTATCATTGTTTAATTTTTTAACTGTTTCTCTTAACGACATCTTTGTTTGAATTACAAAAGCGTCTCCTAGTAGCAGTTATTTCAACAAATTGCTGAATGTTACAAATGAATGAATGAAGCCGAATGCAATAATAGTAATGATGATAACAATTATAATTATGGTAGTGATAGTGATGATAATAATAATATATGATTTGTATATATGTATACTTGTATATGCATGTATCTATGGATATATATATATATTTTAAATTTCTGTATTTAGGCAGCAAATTCTCTTTTAGTCATATCTGATTGGATAAATTACAGACATTATTTTTGCTAATTTTTAACAAAATCCTTTCATACTCACGAATAAACTTCCGTGTATTGATGTTAAAGGATGTGAGAAATGTGCTAAAGCTGTTTAAATTTCTTTTCCAAGTACTTCCAATGTTTTTCCAAGATCATTTTCAGAGGTGCAAGCAATACAAAATGTTGTTCATTAATATAAGTATTTATACAAGGTTATGCAGTTATCCATTACCGTAATTTTTTCATTATGCTTTTAAATGCAAACGGTTGACAGTGTGCTGTGCCTTCATTAGAACGTGAAAAAAGTTATCCATTATGGATTTTTTCTCTCTCAATATATATGAGTATATATGTATATTGATTAATATAAAGCCGCAAATTTAAATTAAATTTTAGATTATTAATATTTCAATTTTAAAGACATGCTACTAAGTTATATTATTTGCTGATATACCTAATATGTAATCGTTTCCTGTTAGTTTTATTAATTTTTGACGCAAGTGGGTCACTGGCGGTTATGTTATAAAACATTGGAAAAAATTTCTGTCTGAAGAAAGTCGAAATAAAAATACTTACTTAAAAATATCTTATTCACTTAAAACATTTTAGAAATTAGATTAACTTAAAAAATATTCTTTTGATATACCTAAAAATATTTTTTAATTCATATTCACTTGAAAATATTTATTTTTGAACATGGCAAAAAATTTAATATGCAGATTATATATAAAGAAAGCTGAAAATGTAAATAATCACAGAAATGTGTGGGAGGGATAGAAACAAACTTAAATCATCATGCGCCCGACGGCCGACGTACGCACGATTCACTATATATATATATATATATATATATATATATATATATATATATATATATATATATATATATATATATAGATAGATAGAAAGGAAGAAGAAGGAGAAACAAAGAAGAATGCAATAGTAGTGGAGGTGGTAGTGTTGATGATGGTGGTGATTGTGTTGATAGTGACTTGTCGGTTATTTTTTATTCTTTTTTTAATGTTCTTTTGTTATGTATTTATTTATTAGTAATTTATACACAATTTCTATACGCTATGCACTACAAATACTCATAATAAAATATTCTATAAATATTATTAATAACTATATAGTATTTGTATTTTTTGTAAAAATATATTCGGGTAATAACGGGATTAGGGAGATTTGAATATGGTTTCAAATTTAGCATAAGAGGAAAAAAAAAAAGAAATAGTCAAAAAAAATTCCGATGAAAATTTAAGTTATATCGGAATCTGGAGAAGCAAGTTGTGTCTCCTTGGTATCCAAAAGCTTATAAATGAAGATTTTACTGTTGTTGTTAGTAATAGCAATAGTAAAAAAAAAAAAAAAAAAAAAAAAAAAATAGCAGGGTGTGATTGCCCACCGTGGTATGCATATTCTCTGGCGCACAACGTATGGATATATAATGCTGACACAACGAAAAAAAAAACTGCAAAACCACATCGATCTTCACGCGGGCCAACAAGAACCGCGATCCTCAGTGAGGAACCAGACTTGGATCGAAAAGTCTGCAACTGAAACAAACTCTACCTAACCACATCGAAGATAGTTCTCACTGTATCCTCTATATTCAGTAACAGAAATTCCCATTAAAAGAACAATAAATAAATGGTCTACGGAAGAGTATATTGAAGTAATGATAGCCTTTTACAGCGCTACCGACAATAACAACGACCAAAGCCTCCTATAATATCTGATGAGAAAAAAACACCCCTCATACAGACTAAACATCGATGCCAGCAAACTAACCAATGTCAGGCGTGACATCATCATGAAAAAATACCTGACGTAGAACTCGAAAGCATCCTAGAAAACATCAAAAATAGATTAAACGTTAACATTGAGGAGATAAATTCCAACTACTCAGAGGAGACACACGGTGAGGAACAAATAGAAACCAGTTGTAATAATTCCTCTGAGGTACGCAAGCAAATAAAGGAAGATAATGACGAATATAAGAGAGAAACAGAGATGAGAAAAATATCCGATATAAATGGGAGAAAGTAAAGGAAATGTTTTTCAAGGAAAGGCCGACTATTCCAAAAGTAAGAAAGAACCGTCAAATGAAGAAAACCATCAACCTTGCTAACCAAACAATTAGAAAAATAAGAGACGAAATGGAAAGGATGATGAACCTGACAGAAATTAATAATCTTATTGATATAATGGAATATACGTTCACCTGTGTCCCCCCTCACTGGAATGTGATTGGCTGGTGTCCGTCATAAATACCGACGGACGTGTAGGTAGGAGAGTCGAGAGCCTTAGTCTGAGAGCTAAGTCTATAACGACGCCCATTGGACTAGGCCATTGATCTACACTTCTTACCTGCGACTACGACGCGTACCAGTCGATTACTGCTACCATATTCTACTTGGTTATAGTAGCCAAAAGCACTTAGCTACTTCATTCAAATCTATCCCTTTCCAGGACATATCACTTATATACGCAGCCTCGGCAACAATCGTAAAAACAATAGGTGAAAAAGGAAAACACAACGTAAACAAAAAAGAAAAATGCCAGTCTGGAAAGAAAAAATAGAAACGGAAATAAATAAAATAAGAGGCCAATTGTCACGTCTAAATAAAGTAGACAAGGGCTCCAAAATGAAAGAAACAAAATGGAGACAACTGAAACTTGAAAAATAAGACTGACGTACCAAAAATTAAAGAGAAGCTGAAACAACAAATTCAAGCGAGGGACAGAGAATCAGGCGTTATGAAAAGGGAAAACAGATTTTTCTGTCAAAACAAGGACTTCAAAGAAGATGCCCAGAAACTATATCGAGAATTTGGAAAAAATAGATATAAATGACCCACCTAATATCCAGGAAGTGGAGAGGTTCTAGTGTAAGACGTGGGAAAAGTGCAAAATGTACAGTGAAAGAACTACATGGATCAAGCAACAACAGGAACAACACACACAAAAATGGACGGATATCAATATTACTGAAACAATGGCTGCCATCTGCAAAACCAAAAAGTGGAAGGCACCAGGAATAGACTGAATAGTAAATTTTTGGATAAAAAACTATTTAAGACCTTGCACGGGCTTACAATGGTATAATCATAAACCCAGAAAAATGACCTAAATGGCTAACGTGTGTAGTAATTTAGCTACTCCCCAAAGCAGAAGAGATGGAAAAACCTGAATAACTATAATCCCATCACCTGCTTACCCACAGTGTACAAGATCCTCACTTCTATCATAAACGAAAGGATATACAACTTCCTTGAGAAAAACAATTTACTATCAGCAGAATAGAAGGGATCTAAAAGAGGAATTCATGGGTGCAAGGACCAACTAATAATCAATAAAGCAATATTAGAAGTGGTGGAAAAAAAGAAACTTATCTACAGCATGGATCGACTACAGAAAGACTACACTCATGGATAAAGAAAAGCTTAAAAATATACAGAGTATGCCCTACAACGGTCAAATTGAAAATGGAGAGCATGAAAAATTGGAAGAGTACACTAAATCTAAGTCATACAAACGGGTTATTAACACCGATCCCAATCAACATCAAAAGCGGAATCTTCCGAGTAGATTCATTGTTACCATTAAACTTCTGCCTTGGTATTAACGACACTCAGCAACATGAGTAGCTACGGCGACAATTCACAGAATGGCAAACCTTTTCTATATTGATAATCTTAAAATGTTTGCCAAAGATGACAACCAGCAGAAAACTCTACTCACCATAGTCAAAACGTTCAGCGAAGACATTAGAATGGAGGTCGATATCGACAAATGTGCCAAAGCCAACTTCAAAGGCAGTAAACTAACGGATTTAGACCGTGATATCAACAGGATTAAGGATGTAGACCAAGATGGCTTCGGATTTAGACCTTGATATCAACAAGATTAAGGACGTAGACCAAGATGGCACATAGAAATACTTAGGAATTAATGAATGGAAATTTAATTATGAAGAAAAAGATCCCAAAAGAATATTATAGGATAGTGCATTTGATACTAGAAATCAAACTTAATGGGTCCAATAAAATGAAAGCTATAAACATCTTAGCTATACATATATATGCATATATAGCTTCAACATTATTAAATGGAAGTTGAATGACATTAAATGATTGGACGCCAAGACCAGAAAAATGCTTACCCAAATGAAGATGTACCACCTGAAATCAGATGTTGATAGGCTGTAGGTATCAAAAGCTGAGTCTAATCCAAATTGAACTAACTCTAAGAACTACATCAATAGGATTGAAAGCCTAACTCAGAAAAACCAATGGCTCTCTCCTAAAATAGTAAAAGACTAAAACCCACTCCATCAACAAAGAAACTGCACTCTTCAAGAAACAGTTTTAATATATCTGAAATCTTCCCGACCAAAAAAATGAAGCGACTAACATTTATGCCAAAGGAGTAAAACAGAAAAAGCAGGTGGTAAATCTTCATTTGGGTAAGCATTTTTCTGGTCTTAAGTTATTAAAAAACTGGGAGGACAATGCGTTGCATAGCAAATACATAAAACAAAAAAAATGAAAGAATCGGATGTGGACCAACAGAAAACACAACAGTGACTGAGGAGCACCGGGCTGAAAACTGAGACAGAAGGCCTAATTATTTCAGCTCAGGACCAAAGCCTCGTAACCAGATCTTATCCCCTTCACATAATCAAGGATGAAACTAACTCGAGATGCAGGATCTGCGGAAAATATCATGAAACTTTAACCATATTATCTGAGGATGTCGGGAAATGACAAAAACATTAATATACCCACAGACATAACAAGGTAGCGACATATATGCACTGGAATATATGCAAGAAGCACAAAATCGAAACCACGGAGAGATGGTACGAACACCAACCAGACATGGTTAATCAGAATAACAATGTAACTATCCTCTGGGACGTGCCAAGTCAAACTGAGACATGGAAATAAAAGCCAACAGATCTGGTATTATCATAAAAGACGAGAAATTCAGGAAGCGTATACTTATTGACATAGAAGTACCATTTCAGAGAAACACCTCCATACAAATTATCGAAAAATTGTTAAAATGCAAAGACCTGGATATCGTGATTAACAGGATGAGGGTAATGAAGACTAAGGCGGTACCAGTAATAATTGGAGCTTTGGGCCCCGTGAGAAAAGGAATAGAAAATTTTACTGACAGCGTCTCAGGTAACATCAACATAAAAATTGCCCAGGAGATCGCCCTACTAGGAACATCACATATATTAAGAAAAGAGTTATCAATCAAGTGACAGTCCTCCTCTAGGACCTAAGGACCATAGTTTGGACCCGAATCTGCAGGATAAAAAGCAGGAAACATAATATACACAAATAATAATAATAATAATAATGTTTAGAATTGTATTTTGTTTGAAAATGACAAAAAGTGAAAGATGTTTGACACAAGGATTTATTCAAGCTATACTGTGAGGCGATTCTGAAGGAATTATAAGCCTTATCAGGATTCATTATTGGATGCCACAATTTTAAAAACATAAGTAATACAGATGAGACAGTACTGAAAGCAAACACAGAAAGGAGACTACAAAAACTTTTCAAGAAGATAGTGAAGGAAAACGAAAGAAAAGACTAACCGTCAATCCAAAGAAGATACCAAAAAGAACAGCCAAACAGGACATGCCTGAATGAAACAAGTAAAAAAAAGATATCTGGGAAGTGTTTTAACGGAGGGCAGAAAGGGTGACATGGAAATGCGAAGGCTCATTGCGATAGCGAAAGAAGTCTTCCAAAAGTTAACCAAAATTAGGAGAAACAAAAAAAAAGAAAGGAAGAAAAAATACGTTAGAAACAGAGAAAGGAGTACTGAACACCTCACAGATGAAGAAGAGGCTTCAAGTAACAGAAATAAAGTTCTACAGAATTATGCTGAGAAGACAATGTGCAGAACAATTTTTATAGAAAATGGAAACAAAATGGACATATTCATTCATTAGGGAATATAATGAGGATTGGTTTGGTTTAGTTTGTTTTACTGTATATCAACCTCAATATGTTATTTAATGCCGACGAGATTTTTATTGCTGGTAATATTTTTTACTTTCAAAAAATTTTTATTGCTGGGAATGTAATATGTAATCATTTTTTTTTTTTAAATTATTGCTGATTATTTTTTTTACAAAAATGTATTGCTTGGGATGAAATATGTAATAATTTTTTCTTCAAAAATTTATTGCTGGTAATTTTTTTTATAAAAACGTATTGCTGGTATTAAAACCTTTTGTTATATTTTCATAGTGTTTTGACCCCCGCTTGAGAGTTAACTATTTGCCCTTAACAGGTGTTACCACTCCAGGCTAAGGCGGACCTGGGAACGACAGCAACTAAGAGGTCGTTTCACACTCCTCAAAGCCTCCTGATCAGATGCCTTGCTGTCTGTTGTAGTTTATCGTCTTACCCAGGACGTGAATGTAGTTTATCGTCATACCCAGGACGGACATAATGAGGAAAGAGGGCTTGGAATACTTGATACTCACAAGACAGATTGAAGGCAAGCGGGACAGAGAAAGACAATGCGAGCTTGAGTAAATGAAGTTTTAGTTGTGATAACAAAAAGCCAACATTTACTAGGAAACAATGCAACACATGTCTTGTTTGACGCTGAGTCGACCCTTGAAATCGAACCTTACATCTGATGTCACTTAGTTTCCGATCCTTTTTACACCCTGACCATCAGCTGAATAAAATAGCAGAAGCCAACTTTATGGTATTAGGAAGCGTTGTCAATTATGCTACAAGCTATTGTTACAGAAGTGCCGTTCATTGAAATTGTGACCAGATATGTTTGATTTCTTATCGTAAATTCCTAAATTCTGTCCGCATATTTGCCATTTGGATGATTTAATCTTTAATGCCTGTAGGTACAATTTCAGACAGAAAGGTTATGTGTTGCGATTAGGAATCTCATCGTGTAATTTCATGATCTCATAAATCCTTGGCATCCATGATTAGATAATGGGGTTTATTTATTTCTTTTTTTTGCAGTCGAGGCATTGATAAGTCTCCGTGGTCTTTACAAAAGAGAAAGCTTGTAAGTTCATTCCATTTCCATTTCAGTGCAACCTTCAAGGCCCATTTCAAACAATGTGATAAAAGCATTTATTTCATTCATTATCAAGAATTATTGATTCCTAAACTGAATTAAAGAACGGTTTAGCCTTTGTCGGTTCCATTAGGACGAAAAAGCAAATGTTGGTGGTTTTCAATATATAATGGCGATCATGTATTACAGCGACGCTGTCGATTTATGCGAGGGGAGGTAATCGTACGGGTATGTGCTCTATGTGAGAACGCTGAAGATTTCTCGATACGACGCTCTACACAAAGTGATAAAACAGAATTAAAAAATGTTCTTAGTCGGGCTGATAACTTTTCAGCATTTCCTCGTATTTTTGCTAGTAGTAATTGGAATGGCAATTAATTAGAATAATGAACCAGCATCAAATCAATAATTTGTTAAAAGAATTACCTTCTATCAGAAAGTTAAAAATCTTTCTTTATGTCCGACTGTATTCTCCTTCCTATTCCTATTCCGATTCCATTTTTATTCTTGTACTTTTTTTAATTACATATGGCGACATGATTCAATGTGCGTGTCTATTTACGTGACTAAGACCTAAGTCTATTACTTTTTTTTGTACAGTGAACTGCTAGCATTACGTCCAGACATATTTGTTATTCTTGTCTGACAGAAGAAAGACGATGGCTGGAAAACCCGACAAAACAGAAAGGAGGGGGATGTAGAAATGGCAATATGAAAGAACAACGTAAGTGATACAAATTTCAATGGATTATATAGATATTTTAAGTACAAATCTAGTGCAAAATCGCTCAGTGAAAAACGGTAAAGGAGTCTTTATCAAAGAATGTACTTATCTTATACTGGGGAAAGCAAAGCAAACAACGATTTTCTTCCAAAACTAATACTCGTGTAGCCATAACCGTAATTATCTATGTATAATACGCAAATAGTTCTATTTAATTATAGTAATTCAATGCAATTAAATATAATTATAATAATGCAATTTTATTGGTCCTGACCTGGCATCTCGGTTTTGGTCATCTTGCGACCAGTGCAACGTAGCTTCCTTGTGCCTATAAATATCTTCATGATAAGTGTTCTACTGATCTTTCCAAGTGTGGTACCTTGACTTTAAGAATTTAAGCGCAGTAGTAAAAATTTAAATTTCTGGGAAGCGCTTTAACAGAAGTTGCTCTCTCTCACAGACGTGCCGTCGCCTTCCTCTGTTTTTTCTACAAATACTTTCACGATAACTGCTCCTACGAGCTACTTTCGCTAGTCCCCACACTGCATGAATTTAAGCGTGGTACTAGGCTGGCATCACGGTCCCACCCTTTCACTGTCGAGACGTTTCGATATGGCTGCCTCTTCTACTCAAACAACTTCATGTCTCGAACCTCCCATCTGCGGAATTCCCTTTCTATTACTTGGTTCCTGATAGCTGTAATCAACTATTCAAATATAATGTCAATCGACATCTCCAAATACCTTGATCTATTTCCTGTTCTTCTCTTCATTCTTTCCTCTATCACGCCTCTTTACTCTCGCTCCCATTCTCTGTAACTTCCTGCCTGCTAGTGACACTCCCGCCTTGCATGGGATGAATTGCTTAAAAAAACAAATTGACATTCAGACATATTGAAGTGACAGAGAAAAACGTACGTACTGAGCTTGTTTAAGTGTTCGACAGAAAAGGTTTTAGAAGAGTTCACAAAAAGATCGAATTTAATAGGAGTTACAAAGGACAGGGAATTGTGAAGAACCTTAATGGCCAACGACCTGAAGCGACATAATACATACACGAGGAAGTAGATTAGGAGCTATGTTTCATCATTTTACAGTTGAAATTGCTCGATGTAAGCGTAAGTTCTATGCTAACAGCTTGTTCTCTTTTATTTCTCGCTTGGGAAACTCTCTTCCGGCTTCTTGCTTCCCATTCAAGTTTGCTATTCAAATATTTAAATATGATGTCAATTGTTGCCTTTTGCCTTCTTAATTTCTGTTATTTTATTGTTCTCTCTCGTTCATAATGTTTTTAATTATTCTCATATTCTTCCACACTCAGTAAGCATTTACGTCTTAGTGGGTTTATTTCCTTGCTTCGGGTGAAATGATTAAAAAGGTATATCTAATAATTATTTGTGCATAATACACAATTATAACTTGCTATTTGCCTGAGGCCTCGGGGTACATAAGACCTATTGATGAGATTGCTGCAATCGAATTTTTCCGAGGGTTAGGGTGACAGGTTCCACACCCCAACGTCTGTGCACTGAGGCGGGATTGTTTATTCTGTCGGGGTTTCCCTCCCCTAAGACGACCACTTGTTCTCGTCTACTAGAGATTGGGTGTTCTTGTTCTGGTAGATTGAATAGCAACATAGAATGATGACCCTTACCTGCCCTGCTGTTTAACCCAAAGGTGGCCAGCAAATGAATTTATACATTGAATGTAGCGGACTCCACTGGAATTCTAACTTGGCCCATCGATTCTTCATTGCGAGCCGCTAGTTATTACATCACCTGCATTATTATTTAATAATTATTTCCTTATTCCTTAGTTAATTAGCACGCATGTTACACCCTGCCAAATCATCATTAACAAAGGGCTATTCCCATTTTATAACAAGGAAGGGCGTAAAATACATTTCAGATACGCTGTTTGGCTGCAGCGAGAAAAAGAACGAAAGGGAAGATAGGTGATAAGGCTCTCGTGTGTATAACGTCTGCTTCAGCGAAATAGAAAACCTTTTCTGTTTCGAATATTTTAATTTGTAACCACTTACTTCTTAAAATAATAACCATTCATATTTATGATTAATATTTCAATATTTTATTAACATTCTTAAATACAAACATTTAACTGTGCAGTAGGCTTATTACCACGGGTATTTCTAGTATATATTTCCGCCCATGTATGTCGCCATTTTTATAACAGTAAGTTACAACTATGGTCCAAACTAACTAATGTGTAACAAACTCTTATCAAGAACCAAACACAACATATACTTAAAAATGAACGCGTGCATATTAAGAAAGCTTTAGTTTGCTTAGTTACAGCTCGTGTCAAAATGAACGTCATGGCTGATTCATCGATGGTGTCAACTTAGTAGATATCTTCGTCATCTTTGATGTCGTCGTCAAAAGAGACATTTTAACCATGTTTTTTTTTCTCTAGAAAACGATGAACATCTTCATTGGCGGTCAGTGGTTTTTACATGATGAAGCATATTTGAATGACTGCTACAATGTTTTCAAGGATACACCGCCACGCTTCAATTACCCATGGACATATAACGGAACACATTAGTCGGCATTTTATGCCTTTTTGGTTAGTGAGTTAGCAAAATGTTTCTTATTGTAAGATGGATTTTTTTATTTTAGCACATACTAGCCGAACAGATTGCTGAGCCAATATTAAATTTAGGATACTTTTAGCTGCTTAAAATTCCAAGAAACCAGTGCGCTTTAGAAACCAGGAGATTTTGTCTCTTGTTATATTTTGCTGGAATAGACATTGCACTCAAACATCACGGCAGTCCGTCAACGGAAGACATATGTAGGGTTAACCCAGCGTTCCCCTCGGGCATGCACACCTGTATGTAGTATTGGAATGAGTAACGACGAGACATCTGGACAGATAAGTATATAACCGTCCAGGCTTATTTTTGGTAGTCTTTCGCACATCACAAGCGGAGAATGGAAGGATCACGATCAGTTTTGAATTATATCGAGGTCGCATACAAAGGACTGGTTGAGAGTAAATGACGATATATTGGAGTGAATAAAATTTGTTGATTAATAGAAATACAAATTACGAATTATCATTTAAACAGCATCTTACTTTATTACAGAAGTTACATAGCGCAAAGAGAAGGATACGTAGGGTATACGAGTGCGTGTTATATATGAATAATAATGGTAATCTAGTGAGCAAGAGATCATCTTATTCCGTCTTTGTTCAAAATTTTTATTACATCTTATCTATTGGTTAGTGAAAATGACATCATATTGTCTCATTACCAAAGACACTATTTTCTGACTTTAGAGCTTCGCTAATCAAACTGCTGTTATACCGGAACATACCTATTCTATTGTGAATAGACTCTCCCACATATAATAAGAAGTAGTAGTAGCAGTCGCGAGGGAGCTCAGTGAGTTGGTTAGTCAGTCGATGTCGGACATTAAAGTATCAACCACCACAACTAGATTGCTGCGTCATTAACTATTATATCAAGTTCCTAACGTTTTGTACGTCGGACCTTTTTAGGACAGACTTAGTGAAATACAAGCCTCCACTGTGAAACTATTCTACAACAACTTGGCGACGAAGGGTTCGTTCTCATACGGAGGAAGAAAACCTTTTCGCACTCTACAACAACTGCAAATCCTTATTCCTTGATGGTTGTTCGCAGAAGACCTATCTTCCAATTTCGAAAGTCTTTCCCACATGAGAACGTTGTAAATCTATCGCTAATATATTCCCATGGTTTATTTTATTTTTTCACGGTGTATCAACCGCTATAGGTTATTTAAAGATTTTTAGGATAGGTTTGTATGTATATGATATGTATTCTTTATAAGAAATCAGTTTGAAGATCAGGTTTCATGCACGTATTTTTGTTGAGAGCCAAATGTATTGCTGGTAATATTTTTGATCAAAAATATATTACTGGTATTTTTTACTATAAAAATTTATTTTTATAATTTCATAGAATTTTGATCCTAGTTGGGGTGTTAACTATTCTGCCTATAGCTAGGGTTCCTAATAGGTGTTACACCCCGAGTCAGTGGACCTTGAAACAACGGCAATTAACAGATGGCTCTACGCTCCTCAAAACATTCCAATCAAAGAACATGCTGTCATATGTAGTTTATCGTCATACAAAGGACATACTATTTCCATGACAAATCTTTAGATGATATCCATTCTTTATGCCCATCGGTTCAGAACTTTACAGCTAGGATAAGCCATGCGACTTCCATAGAGTCGAATCATTTTCATTTCACACTTCTTTCTAATAAATGCTTCTTTGTAGAATGGAACTCCGGTTAGATGTTTCCCTGAACACTACAATCTTATCCTCTTCATGTCACCATCATTCATTTTCTATCGTTATTCTTATAATCTATCTATCTATCTATAGAGATAGATAGTACATTGTGAGTGCTACTAGTAATAACAAAACAGTACTCGATATAATATAACAAAGCTAAAATAGGTTCTGCTCTAGGGTACTAGACTCTATATTCTGTAGTTTTAGGTTGTTGGCCAAAAGTTTGGAGAGGAGATGGGTGCCGCCAAGCTATCTGAAAGCTCACTGATATGAACATGATGAAGAAAAAAGTCTTAGCTCAAGGCCTCCATCCCGGACGATGGCGAAGTTCCTCCACTAGAATGGGCGAAAGATAGTGGTCAATACCAGGTAAGAAATATGTTTTCTACTGAGTTTCTATGAAGGCTTCTGTGCCTTGCCTTGAAAAGGAACATTTGATACTCTGGCGCCTTATTCGGACATGAACACCGCTAACAAATAATGCGCAACTATGTCAGCTATAAAAAAAGAAAAGAAATAGTAAGCTAAACAGAGTTTAACACAATATTTCGTTGAGGCTCTGTAGTACTGTTATATTTGTTGCTGTCTTGTCGAAGGCTAAGAAAAGCGAAAACAAACAAAAACGGAAGACATTTATCTAAAGATAATATTGAGGCAGTTTGTGTTGTGTGAACTGGAAGTGATACAAACAGCCATATGAAAAAGCAACGAAATCAGTATAATAAAACCTATACTATATATAATTCTGTACTTACTGAAAATTCTAGTATTGGCCAGAGAAAAAGGCAAATGTCCGTAGACAAAAGTGAAACTCGTTTTCTGCTAGCGGGAAAATAGAAATAATTTGCTTCTGCTTTGATTCTGAAAGTATTTCTTGAGAGTGGGAGACGGTAATAAATGTGCTTTCACCTTTGTTCGAAATATATTTCCACTGATCTGCATATGGCGAGAAATTAGCATACGTCGTTTATTCTTTAGGCCCAAACAATCTTACGTTAAATGTCCTCACGCCTTGAACCTTACATCTTTTAAACTCAGCTGCAGGATATTTCATTCTTTATCAACTTCCTCACGCATATTGATCTTTAATTGATCTAACTCCATGTAACACAGCGCTCAAGCAACAAAACAAAGCACCACAATCGCCTTCAGTCCCCATTACAATGTCATAGACATCCTATAAATTGAACATTAGGAGAAGTGGTGACCTCAGTATACAAGTTTGAACTTATTACCATAGCGGAGAGACTAGATATTATTCAACACTTAAACGACTAGCATGATCAAGTGATATTTGACTGGAGATCAGTGGATATCATTAATTGATTTAATCTTTTCTCCAACATTCATAGATTGTAGAATAAATGACTAATAGGGGATTCTAGAATTCATGATTTGCTTGCAATTTGTTATATCGGAATAAAGTGTCACTGCCGGCACTTGAGCTTGAACACAGATCGTTAGTGAGCAAACACACGTGATCCCATTATTGAATTAAGTAGACAATGTGACCATAGAGGAAACGCATATATGGGGAGGTAGCATGTGTCTAACTGAACGCTATTTCTAGTCTATCCTCTATACGGATCGCATTTCTATTCTATCCTTTATTACTATAATGTTCATTATTCTCTATACTATTCGTCTATACTGATAGCTATACGGATTACTATCCAAGCGAGTATTATCGAGTAAGTACTATTAGTGCAAGTGCTATTCGAAGGCGTGTGACACCAGTATTGTTCAACAGCGTTACTATAGTTGCAATCTGCAATTACAAATTTCTCTAGTACAATGAGCATTATGAAAGTTACAATGAGTATTCGTTGGCATCACAAAAATGGCTACTAGTGTTTGTTGACATCACAAAACAGATAAAGCTGAAAAAAGAAGCCGAAGACTGCTATGCCTGAATGAATATACAATAGGAGAAAAATGGTGAAAACCCAAAACCATCGGCCGTAGGTTGCTTAAAGGATTCGGAAAAATAGTAAATTAAGAAGTTAACTTTGTTTTATTCTTATAAACTAAAAGCGTTAAATATCATTTTTATAGTCTTTGTGTTTATTTAAAGCGAATAAAAGCATAAAACTTCCAATGAAAGAAATTTTTAATTTGAGCGATTTTGTCTACTTTTTCCGCTCTTCAAGGGTTAACAGGGCAAAGTACGTTTCCCGGCTTCCTTCCTCAAGTGCCATAAGTGATGTCCGCTTAGCGATCATGTCTCTTTTCGATTCCTGATTGACTTCCCGCCGTCGGCTGCCGTTAATTTCTGCAGTAGACTGGTTGTCAACCAAGGCTATAGGACCCAGTGTATCCTGCTATTTAACAAGTAGATGTGAGGAGAAGAGATGTGTTTATATTTTTTCCAAACGTACAGTGTGCAAGTTAGAAAATATGCTTATATAGACCAAAACATCGATTAAATAAAAAAAAAAAAACAGAAAGTTACGCAGTGGGGGGAGATAGAGAAAGTGAAAGAACGTGTGTCCGTTTGGGTGCAGATGTGTCATAGCGAGAAATGAAGTGTTTTTCAAATATATTATCACTCATAAACATACTGGGTGCGATGGATAAATAGTCGTCTAAGTTACGTAAAAAATGAAAATAACACTGACATCTCATTTTAACAGTTATATGTACCAAAATTACACAAAAATATATTGAAATACTAAAGAGTAAATTTATTCAATTTAATCGCCATCGGCTTCAACCACGGCCTCGGAATCTCCTGCATCTCTTCGGGGCGGTCTCCTTGTTTAAGTTGGTGAATGCTGCCATAATCCTTGCCTTCATTTCATCTTTGTTGTTACAAAAATGCTCAAATGCCCCCCCTCCTAATAATCAAGGGGATTGCAGTCTGCGAAGTTAGGTCGTCAAGTGTGATGAGGTAGCAGAAATTGCCTCACAACCAGGATTGTGTGCTCCTGCTTGTGTTGCATGGTACAGAGTCCTGTTGCCAGACATAGAGTCTTTGGGCAGCTACCCTTTTAACCCAAGGCACCATTACCTCCTCAAGTCACTTGATGTAGCCCTCCGTGTTGAGGCTGAGGCCCAAATCAAGATAAATCGTGAGTTCTTTTCTAATCAGAAAGATCAGAGTGAGTTTTCCGAGTTGCCGTACCAACGTTATAACCATTAGATTCATCCACTTCTTTCCAAATCATTTGTACTGTTCTTCAACACCGTGAAATGTTCGTAATAGAGCTTCCGGCGCGAATGCCAAGCAGTACAGCATGCCGTTTCCAAATTCTGGCGGAGTGAATTGCGTAACAGTGGCCTTTTCTTAAAGACGGCGCCCAACTGACTCTTCTATACTGTGCAGTTGACAAAATCAAAAACAGGAAAACGCGCATGTGCGAACTTAAAAAATATAAAATCGGCGACAATTTATCCATCGCACCCTATCTCTCTATCTCTCTCTCTCTCTCTCTCTCTCTATATATATATATATATATATATATATATATATATATAGTGTACTGTGAGTGCTTGTAGTTATAGCAAATAAGTGCTCGATATAATATAAACACTTTTAAGATTTAAATTTATACTAAGAATGTTATTCACAGCTGAATGCTATTCCGTTTCATGCAAATAACAATCAGCAGGCATAAATTAAAAATGCTTGACTTAACACTTTTATATTTATTGTTTATAGGCTACAGGTCAATAATGCTAGCGCAATTTCATGTGAGAAAATAAAAAAAAGATACATAAAATATGAAAGATAAAAAAGTAATAAAATTCAAAATAATATATATATATAATGCTCGATACTAAGTAGAGACTGATATATATATATATATATATATATATATATATATATATATATATATATATATATATATATATATATATATATATATATATATATAGAATTGAGTCCTGTTGGTTACTGTGTATTTATCTAAAAATAACTACGCTAGAATTCACCTTCATCTCTGCCGACGGCTTAGTGGTAGAATCTCCGTCTAACACCAATTCAGTCGGGTTTCGGTCCTAGCTGGAGCCTACCGGACGTCTAGCCACACTGAAGAACTGTGAAACAGTCCGTCTGTGGATGACATTGTATATATGTGCATATATACATATATATATATATAGGACAACCCATAAAGGCGTTTGATTTCTTTTGAAATGCATCGGTCAAAGGATGAGGTAACAATATTATCAATTATATTCTTATTTACACACATTTTAATTTGAACTTGAAATACAAGTTATTGTAATAATTATTGTCATCCACATTATACAATCTCACTTAGATCAAAACGCAATAAGAAAGAAATAAATAATTTCGTACAATGGAACTGACAACTCATATCACACTAAATTCCTTTCCATTCAAGTTAATAGTAACCCCCGGATGACAATTTATAGCAATTTTAGTATTTAGCATATTATATTTCAAAGGTGAAAATTATTCAAAAACAAAAACATCAATCGTCTGCTTAAGGGAGTCATATTATAGAAATTACATAAAGCATGGATGCCTCCTTTTTGTACCCTTAGTTTCATTTTTTTGTATGTAATATTTTTCAAAATATTAATCTATTTATCATACATACTTGTTTTGTCTTTGAAGTTTTTTCAAAATATATGACGGTGACAGACCAGCATGAATCTATTTATTTAGATACCACCAAAATGAATATTGTTCCGTAATGAAAGTAAAATTTAAAAGCAAATTCAAACTAAATTTTCAAGACTTGTTCATTAATGAATCAATATTTTACTAATATGTTATTTTATTAAAATGTTTGTGGAAATATTTTTCAAACTCGTTTTTTGATATCGCATGTATACGTTGTAATTTGGGTACTGTTTGTCCAAATTATTTAGAGTTATATAAAAGAAATCCCTGAAGATATTATTTCAGTAACAAATTTATCCAAATCGAGTGGGAAAATTTAACTCACATCTTGCCAAAAGCTATTTAATAAAATTAAGAAAATTTTTTTTATTGAGTATTGGCGCTTGAATAATTGGATAAAACACTTTAGTTTCTTTCAGATTTGTCAGAAAAAAATGAATTAAAACTTGATATTTATTTTTTTAAATTACTTCTAATATTTCAGTACTGTTTTGAAGTTCATCTTGTTGTTCGTTAAAAGAGTTTATTTTATTAAATAAAAACATATTTGAAGATTTAAAAAGTATAAATTTTAATACCATTTCCAAGTATGAACCTTTTTAAAATAATTTTATTTTATTTTTTCCTTTTAAATTATTTTTTGTATAGATGTGTAAAAAGGAGATAATTCTCCCGTTGACTGATTACCTATCGATATACTGTCCCGTTCAGTCAGTATAAAAAATAAGATTATTCGTAATACTAAGTTTAATAAAATTAAGTTTAGTATACTATTATACTAAGTTTAATAAAATCGTAAAGAATAAAGAAATTATATTCTTAAACTGTTGGTTTTGTTTTAAACATGAATGCCAAATTCTCGATTACTGCAATGATCTTTCCTTCTTTAGGTTTGATATTTACTTCTTCCCGTGCTTTCTCGGAAAAAAAAACTGTGGGAGAAAGATTGTTTTTCTATTGTCCTTTGAACTCTCAGGATAGCGTGCGTAAATCAAACGTTATTTTGATCCTGTCTTAAGTAAAACGTAAGCATTACTTTTAGAAAATCCAGTTAATTAAAGTTTAAATTTACTAATAGACTTTCAAAAACATCTCTAGTGCATATATTTTGAATTTGTTGTTTAATTCTTCCGTATAGAATGGCGGCTCGATAAGTCGATGCGTGACGAAAAAGTACTAATGTTTTAAAAATGTCTAAAAGTTGATTTATATACGGAAATTATTTTTTCTTTTAATTCGGATTAGCTTTAGACACTTACCTTTCAAATAGTATTGGAATTTAATTTCAAAGAAATTAAAATATTTAGAATGTTTTTGGTTTTCTTTTATAAAGATCGTGACGATTCCTTATTCATTTATTTAACATCAAACCCAGTGATACGTGTAGCTTTTTCACCTATCAGATAATATACAAATATTCGGAGTAATGGATAGCGGCTCGGATTAAGGAATCGGATTCCAGTCGAATCCATTACATTTCACTTACGTGTTAATATCATTGGGAAAGATATGAAGCCTCTTCTTCTCCCCTCCCCACAGCTATGGGTAAATGGCAGGAAACAGACCGAGTTCTATAACCTGGTCTACCGTTGAAAGAAATGGCAACCTACTGCGGGAAAATCATGTCAGTCATGTAAAGATACATGATCGCCTAATCGTGTATTACGTATGGCAAATAACTGACCGAAGGTAGTTTAGTAAATTGCATAAATATATGTTGTGTTATGCTTATTTAAATTTATGTAGTAATGTTATTCTGTTAATATTTTTCACACACATAATAGTTGAAATATAATATTCAAGTGTTTGTTTATATAGGCAGAACGATATAAGAATGTATATCCAAAAGAAATACTGAAGTTGCTGTTAAAAATGGCGTAAAACAAAAAAAGGACCTAGTTCAAGAATCCCTTGCCTAATTTTAATGAAATTTGTCACTACACACACACACAGACACACACACACACACACACACACACACACACACGTGGGTATTTTAAAAGCCATATTTCGATTGGCATTGAGCCATATGTCGTGCGCAGTACAAAGATTAAACTCAGTTCACTCGTAATGTTTTTCCGACGAGATTGCTGACGGCGCGGAATAGTGTTTCAAATACAAAAATTAATATTTTTGTTGGCATTGATCTATCTGTAATTCAATTATCTAAAATCTATCTCGAAGCAGACAGTGATGTTGTTATAGAATCTCAGACCGTTTATATATATATATATATATATATATATATATATATATATATATATATAGAGAGAGAGAGAGAGAGAGAGATAGATAGATAGATAGATAGATCCGATGGACTACTGAAAAGTTCCACCGTGTAGATTTATGACTAAATATCCAACGAGATTTTTTTGAAGAGCAACTTTCTAGGTACCTTTCAGCACACGTTTCTTACAGGTATATTTTAGGCACTAGTAATAATAATAATAATAATAATAATAATAATAATAATAATAATAATAATAAAGTCAAACCGATCAAGGATATTCGCCCAGATATAGTAATCAAAAATGGTAAAAACTGCATGAATTCCATGCTTAACATGGCAGTTCCTTCTAACAGTAATATAATGTTGAAGAGGAAGAAAAATGAAGCTGTTAATAACTATAGTTTTTTTAGTTGTGGTCCGGGGTTACATTTTAGAAAAGGTTCATTGAAGGGATCTAACAAAATACACCCCAAACCACGCTGATTACTTGGTAGTGAAATCTAGGATTTCTCCATTTTTCTATAAATTGATTTTGATAAAAAAATTTCCCTGCTGGTTTACACGATATGGCAACATCAATTTTTAAGTTTTCATTATTCTGTGTACCGACCTTTATTTTTCCTTTATATCAGTCCAAGGAAATTGTCTTTATTCATGAGAAGCTTTCGGTCTGAAGATATGAATATATAGAGATATTCCCGAAATAAATTATAACTGACACATGGATTTATAAGATTTTCTTCTTCATTTATTATTATTATAATGCTCTGTAGTTTCCCAGGTGAAATGTAAACAAGACCAGGGTTTTATTTTTAGGAAAGATTGGAGGAAAACGTGATATAGAATAAGTTTCTTATTTCGTTTATTTTGAATTTCTAAGGATAGAGTCATTAACACCATTTCAATAACATCATTTTTATATAATCTATAAGCAGTCCCTATACTACAGGTAGTGGATAAATTTAAGAAAATATGGTATATTTTTTGAAATTGTCATATTTAAAGGTTGCCTTTTTTATACGTGGATATATATATATAACTGTAACTAAATGTAATTACTGCCATAATTAACTTTGCTATGATCATTATTGAAAGATAAAGGATAATAAAGATTGCTGTGAAAGCAAGCGTAGTTGCAGTATAAACCACAGGTGGGATCTGTGGGTGTAATAGACGCCTTAGTAGTCGCGTATCCATGAATAAGAGTGGCCAACTATATATATTATATATATTATATATATATATATATATATATATATATATATATATATATATATATATATATATATATATATATATATATATATATATATATATATATATATATATATATATATATATATATATATATATATATATATATATAAGCAAATATATGTATATAAATCCGACAGTATAAAGAAAAATATAAAACATAATTAACATTAGACGATATTCAAGTCAAAATGAAAAGACGATGGACTTGAATATCGTCTAATGTTAATTATGTTTTATAAAGATGTCCTGAAGAAGGTCTACTAGACCGAAACGTCTGACGTTGACATTATATTAACATTAAAACAGTATAATTGCATATTAGGATTTTGTTTGTTTTTCCGTATATTTTTCTTCATATATATATATATTATATATAGTCATTAAGAAATATTTAAAAAAACAATAAATTGTAACAAAGTTTGTTTATTCCCTTTACAAGATTGCATGATGCAATGGCTTTTGTCATTACATCAGTCATTGTTCATATCAGGTTTATGGTCCCCGAATTTTTGTCATTGTCAAATTAACAGCCAATGTCGTGCATTGCTTTCATCTACACGAGAGTCACTGATTGATATTCTATGGGATGAGGGCGATACTGAATTTGAAATTAGTGTAAAAGTAATTAATAATAGTTATTTCAATCTCCCTTAAGCTCAAACAAAAGCGATTGCAGTTTGCCGGCAATTCCCACCGAGCGGATGGGGATGTAGACTCATCATTACTTCTTTGGCATCCTTCTGGAGGTGTCTTCTCACGAAAGTTAACTTTCCCAGACACTATGGATCGGGATTCAGTATTGGACATTGGGAATCTGACGACGGCAATGCTGGAGCGAGCAGTGTGGAAAGGGGCTGTTAATCGAGTTCCGATCAGTGACAGGAAGGATGAGGATGAAAAAATAACTTGTAGCAAAACTGATAGGACATTTAATGACAAGACGAGACGGGTACGTTCAAGATTTCTAGTGTTAAGAGGGTCATTTGATGAAATACATTCCTATACATGCAATAAAATCTTTATAAGAAGATACATACACAAGTGTGAAGTCCCCACAGAATGAGCATGGGATGAAAAAAAAAAAAAAAAAAAAAGTTCACCTAGTCATTGAAAAAAAGAATAAAATCATTTATCAAATTTATTCTTTGAGAAACTTTTGAAATGAATGCCAAAAATTTGTGCTCCAGGAATGAAGGCAGATTTTTTGACGAGAGCAAAATGTAATCCATTTTTTTTCTTTTTGTCATAACAAAATCTCTAATAAAAAATGATGTCTCACTTTTTAAAAAATTGCAAATTCTACAAATGTCAGTTCTATGACAATTCCATGCTGCCTGGGATTTTGGTTTGAAATATTTCAAACAGGCTAGTAAAACCCAGTTCACTGCCGCTATGAAATCCAAACGTCTGTCATTTTTTAATTAACATAAAACCTGGATACCTGAAGTGAAAATATATATTTTCAGGTGAATCTACTCTGAAACCGTTGCGTAAAACAAACATTAGAAGACCCCCTCTGGTAAGTGATTTAATGAAAAGTATACAATTCAGTCTATGACATATACACCGGGGTAGGTGTTCTGGGTCACCATATCCAAATCGGTAACCACAGGACTCTATTCATGCTTTTTGGAACAACGATGAATCGTTCAAGTTATGTGAAACTACTACGGGAAGAACTGCTACTGCATATACCCTTTCGTCAATGCACAATATTTATGCAAAATTGTGCTTCGTGGCGCCGGTCAAGATCAACGTGGCAACAATGAATTGGCCGGGGAAATGAATCTAATTGCAAATTTATGGAACATTGTCAAAGACAACGTTGCAGATAAACAACCTTCAAGTATAGAATCACGATATTGAGTCCCCCCACGAGGGTGTCATGTGGCACAAGGCCTTTTTAACGTGGGCATTCTGAGCCCGTGGGCTCAGCCAAAAATATGCCCATTGAACCCGTATAAACGGGTTTAGGGCCGGTTCTACCTCCCCGAAGGAGACTCCGCCCTTCGGCGTAGCCTCCTTCGGGTTCCTCCCGTCCGTAGGAAGAGAGTTCAACCGAGCTCAACCGAAAAGTGAACGACTGACGCACTCTATAGAAGTATAGAATCACTAAGACAGGTAAAAGTCTGGAAATATGTCTGGACAAAAGAAAACTCTGTTGACTACTGGAAGAACTTGATTCTCAGAATGTCATACCGTATGCAAACTATAATCAGAAACAAACAAAATCATACACAATACTGAGCGCTGGACTATTTGGCTTGAAATGATCGCCATGTATAAATTTGTGAATAAAAAGGATTCAGTCTTTCATACATTACTTGTCACTGGATTGTTTTTAGATTAACGATTTTGTTAATGGCTATACAGATTGCGATGTATAAACTGTTGTCTAAATTACGCAAAAATGAAAATAACACTGATATCTCATTTTAGCAGTTATATTTACCGAAAATACACAAAAACATCTTGAAATGCGAAAGAGTAAATTTATTTAATAAAATAGTCACTGGTTTCACCCACAGCTTTCAGACGACTTCGGAATCTCCTGCATCTCTTCTGGACGGTCTCCCTGTTTAAATTTGTGGATGCTGCCATAATACTTGCCTTCAGTTCATCCTTGGTGTTACAAGGAGTTTTGTTGGTCTCTTGCTCAGCTGCACCCCACACATAATAATCAAGGGTGTTGCAATCAGAGAAGTTAGGTGGCCAGTTGTGAAGGGTGATAGTGTCGCAGAAATTATCTGATAGCTATGTCCTCCTGTTTGTATGGTGCAAAGTTATCTGATAGCCATGTCCTCCTCTTTGTGTGGTGCAGGATCCTGATGTCAAGCAGTACAGCATTCCAAATTTCAAGCAGAGTGAACTGCATTATGGGACCTTTTTCATATAGACGGTGCCTAAACTGACTCTACTATATTGTGCAGTCGACAAAATAACAAATACGCGCATGCGCGAAATTAAACATAAAATTTATTCATCGCACCCTGTATATTCGAAATTCTTAAAGTATTAGCAGCTGAGGATTGACTCACTAGAAGAATTACTTTTATTACAATCATCAAGAATTATTGACATATTTTTCTTGTAAAAACAATTATGCTGAAATATCGTTATTCATTTTGAGGGTTTAAAAAAAATCTATAGCTTTAAAATTTAAATATTAATGAATTTCGGTTGATTTGTATATATAAAAAAAACTACGACTTAACTGAACGACTATACAAAAATTGACCCTAGATAAACTATTAGAAGTTTAGCGGGTTTTTTTGAGAGATGATAAGGCTATTGATGAACTCTGTGCAAAAATCCGACCTCAGATTCCACGGGAAGAGGAAATTAAATATAGAATTTCGAACAAGCAACGCGAGATTAGAAAAGTAGAAGACCAGGAAACAAATACTTCCTCTGAGGAAAAAAGGCCAAACATCTGTCGGATTTCTTCTTTTATTTCATCCGATTTCTCAATAAGAAAAAAAAGAAGTTGTTTTTCTTTTCAGATCGAAAGCAAGCCTAGTCTTTCATTTACCTCATCCGTTTTCAAAATTGCTAGCTAGATTGATAGATATACCGACAGATCTATTGTGCGCGTTTGTAGCAGTAACTACGTCTGACTTCTTTCGATATATGTGTAAATAACTGTATTTTTGGCGGGAAAAGTTTTGAAATGTTTTTGCTATCATTTTACTCCAAGCAAGACAATAAAGACCACTAAGGGATTAGTGACGGTGAGAGAATATGTGTATAAAAGAATTATGAAAGAGAGGAAACAATAAACGAACAAGAATTAAGAAGACAAAAGATAACGATTGATATTGCATTTAAATTATTGTAGATCAAAGTTGACTGGAAAGCCAGAAACTGGAAAAGTGTTTCTCAGGCGAGAAGTACGAATAGAAGTTACGGGTTGCATCTAGCCATTTCAACTGTAAAGTGATGAGACCTTGCTGTCAATTTAGTACTACGCTTAAATTCATAGCGTCTATGTAACGAAGAAAAAGCCTCATCAGAACAATTACCATCAACTATCTATAGAAAATGCACATAGGAACTACGTTACGGCGGTGATAAAGTCACCGACACCGAGATGATAGGTCAGAACCAACAGTATTGCAGATTCTTCTTTTTATTTTATCAAGGATCTCTAAATACCAAACGGGCTCGATATTAGATTTTTTTCTCAAAATTTTCTCAACTGATGGTTTTATTATTTTCTCAATTTTCCATTTTATTTTAGTCCCAACCTAAAATTTGACAGACTCTCTTTTCCTTTTTGAATGACTTTTTCTGACACGAATCCACTTCTTGCTATGGTTACATATAATGATATATTTATCAATATGTTTCTTGAAGCTAAATATTTTATGAGACTAAACGAAACATACTTTTTGATTATGAAATATCAAAATGTTATCTTTTATTTATTCATTCGATAATCAAAATGCCCTTACCTTCGCATTGCAAATATTGTAATGTTGAAGACTTATAACTGGCAGAATTCTTTTCAAATAAATACGTAAATATCGTTTATACACACACACATACACTCACATATGCATATATATCTATATATATATATATATATATATATATATATATATAAATTGTTTTCGGTAAAATTCAGGTAGCATCCTAGACGACCCCCGCAATATAATGCGAATTGAATATGTTTTTTTTTTAAAAGTGTTATTGATAACGGATACATATTAGTAACAAATGCACTCTGTTAAATTTTCAAAAAAATTCAACCTGCACGCTCCAAAAATTTCTGTACGTTATCAGTAACACATTTAATATATATATATATATATATATATATATATATATATATATAAATTTGATATATATATATATATTCACACACACACGTCTGTGTGCGTGTGCCTTCGTGAGTGTAAGTGCAATTAATGGAAATTCAATTTATATGTAATTGTATTTTTATTGAATTCAGGCTTACCGCCATAACACGATGTAAAACCTGAGCCCGTAAGATCACCAGAGTTAAGCAATGTCAAACCTGTCCTATACCTAGGTGGGTGACCATTTAGGAATGCCAGGTGCTGTAAGCTTGGGGGTGCGGTTAGAGTAATGCATAATAGCTTGAAATTATTCATCGGAGAACCGAATTCCAATTCATGTTGTGTTCATTAAAGTTCCTTACGCACAAATAACTTTGAGAAAGCTATGAGTTCACCACTTCTCCCTACAGTTGTGGTTTAATTAGTAAGACTTGTATCACTAAATCATTATTATGTGAAAAGAAAATTTTTACAATATAAATTTTTTTCTAGCTTTAAATAATCTGCAAAGAGTTGATAAGCCGTAGAAAACGAATATATCAGTCTTTGATTAGATTAAAATTAATTTATTTGTTTGTTTGACGGCATATGGATCATATGGATCCTTACGAATCATTTAATCCAGAAATGTAATTGTTGGAAGATTTGAAAATTCAATAAATATTCAAAAAATATGATCTATGTTATTCTACTTTCACAATTGAATAGATGGTAAATGATACTCAGCTTTTGTGCATATACATGTTTCTAGGGGCGGTGATGTGTGTGTTTGATGCGGTAGTTTTGTTGAAGTTAAACTTTGGAATACAGTTTGATTTCTATAAAAAATTGTAGGATATTATATGGATTAATGCCCTGAAAGTGTTTTCTCATGTCTGTTGTCTTAGCGGCATATCAACACATTTATGGGTTATTTAATGGAAAAATATATTTGAACATAATTTTATGGCTTCAACTACACATAAATTGTATTTCTGGTTATTTTGTTACAAAATGTATTGTTGATAATTTAACTATAAATATGCATCTTGGTTTTTTTATATAAAAACGAACTGCTGGTAATATTACTATAAAAATGTATTGCTAAGAATTTAGCCAAACTATTTTTATACTTTGATAATGTCTTGTTTTTTTTCGGGGAGGGTCACATTTTGCCCAAAGCTAGGATCCTAACAGGTGCTACCACCCTGGGCCAGGTTGAGCGTGGGGAGAACAGCAATTATGAGATGGTTCAACGCTCCTCAAAACCTCCAATCTCCCGATCAGAGGCCTTGCTGTCGTATGTAGTCTACCGTTATTCCGAGAACTAGATTCACGTGAATGACATTGATATTAATTACATTTTCACTTAACAGGAATGAAAAATCTGATTCAAAAATAAATGTAAAGCATCTAAATTTTTAACGTTGGTATGAGTACCTGAAATAGAATTGGTAAAGTTCGCTTTTTGATCGCAATTTTTTCAAAAAACCTGATAATACTTCTGTGTATCTTAAGCATTAGAATTGAGACATTCGTAAAACAAGCTCCAAGATGTTTTAGAAAATCGAATTCCAAAGAATTAGAATATTTTCCAAATTCTTAAAGCTGATTATTAACGTCAAGAAACTAAGAAAACTTCTTACAATCATTAAGAAGATACTGAAATGCTTTAATTTCGGCAATCTCTGTTCTTACCATTACGCATTAAACAAAAAGAATAGCTTATTTAATTCGCTTTGTGTTATCAAAATGCATTATCTTCCAATAGACGTCCTTCTTTTGGTTGAAATGTATGGTATTGTTATGGTGCCTACCATCTAATAAGGCTATTATGGACTGTTCCACTTACTATAAAGTAGTAGGAAAAGTAAGCCTCGAGCAGGTCGTGGGGGGTACAGTGATATAGACTGAACGATGGTCACCTGATACACACTCCTAAGTCGTGTTCACACACTTCTGTTGTATTTACTGTTCAATACACTATTTATCCGCAACCTCTGTTTTTGTTATTTCTTAACCAATTACTTTACAACAGATATAACAGTACTGACTAGTGTTCTGTTTTTTAATCATTTCACTCCAAGAAAGACAATAAAAATCACTAAGACACAAGGGGTTACTGAGATTGAAAGGATCTGAGAAAACGTTATTGAGTAGTGAAGACAATAAAAGAACAGTATCTCATGAGACAAAAGAAGCAGATTGATGTTGCATTTAAAACTTTGATAAGTGTAGTTGACAGGAAGGCAAAAGGCCAAGATAAAGAAGAAAATATTAGCATGGGACTTAAGGTTACATCTAGAGATTCCATCAGTAAAATCATATCTTGCTGGTAAACTAGCACTGCGCCGAGATTTGTAATGTCAAGGTACCAAAGAAGAGATCTCATTCCAAAAAATTAACATGAATATATTTATTGAAAAAGAAGACTCGGAAGTGTTGGCGGTGATAAAGAGACTGAAGCTGAGGTGCCAGGTAAAGTTCAATAAGATTACGGATTCTTGTTTGCAAGAGTAGAAATAACGAAGGTATATTTCACGAAATAATAATACAAGATGTGGAAGGTGTTAGTATGACTGTCAGTCTGGTTTGGAGTGAACTACTATCGGCTAGACTCGATTCGACCTTCTCTCTTGAGAGGTGTAGTATACATAGTGTTAGGAAGAGTTTATTCTGTAGTTATAAGTAAGGACCCATGACAAAGACCCTGTACCCGTTGCAAATGATACGGATACCGGAGATACTATTGAAGTACCCTCTATGCGGTTGTATTAGCCAGTGCCACTTGACGTGTGCTGATACCTGGATCGTCTCCGACAGTCTATAGAATGCGTTCTTCGTGAGCAGACGTACGAGCGGACTTCGGTCTTCCTCGATACATAGTTTGTGGTACCAAGGATTCTGTCTCAGCCACGTGACGATAAACAGCAGTAAAGATTGATTCGGCTGCCGTCGGCCTGGAAAGAGCCGTGCAGTCTCGCGTCTATTACCATTCGTGTGACCGTATGTAAAATCATATCTGCCTGCTCCTAATATGAATATCCTGCCATTGTTAAACACAACACTTCACAGTTGAGAACGTTAAACGTTGAAGAGAGACACGTCACAAACGTACATGAATAACAAATGTAACATAATCTACACAGCAACTTGGCGCCATCTACCTTTAAAAATAATAGCTGAAAAACGAAGGATTTGTGGCATATGTTTATATATACTTTTGTCCTTATTTTGGTGCGAGAAACACGCCCTCAAATTTTGTAAAAGTATTTTTGATACACCATATATATCTGTCTATATTTCTGAGATGACGTATTATGTACACTACAATATTCGGACTATTATTCTAATCTTTGTCACCATATTTATTACAACGTTTCGGCCGTTGTACGTTCCGGCCTTCTTCAGGTGGTTGGAATGTCGAACTGAACCCTTTATTTCGCTCACTGGGGTAGACTGTTCTAGTTCCACGTGCCATGTTTTAATGGATACCAGTTATATCCTGTTAATTCCTTTCATCAAGTTCTTCGCTGATATTTGAGGTTAGATTTTGCGCAAATATTTACTTTCATAGATGAAAAAGTAGAACTTTACTAAGCAAATGATTTTTATAGAGAAACAGAAACTGAAGAACAAATTATTTTTTACCCACATGTAACTTTTTGTTGCAACAGCCTAATAGTTGCCTTTAAGATGCTACATTTTCTTTCTATTTCAAAATACTGATATTTCTTTATTTTGTCATATTAAACAGATATTTTTTGAGCAAATCTCGCCAAGCAAGACGGGAGTGCCTCTAGCACGCAAAAGGTAACAGAGAGTGAGAGTAAAAGTAATGAGAAGTGACTGGGAAAATGAAAAAAAATGAAGGACAGGGATCTTGGTCAAGGTATCAGAATATACATTATTTGGACTATTGTCCGCATCTTTTTCGCCATATCTATCACAACGTTTCGGCTGTTGTACGCTCCGGCCTTCTTCAGGTGGTTGGAATGTCGAACTGAACCCTTTATTTCGCTCACTGGGGTAGACTGTTCTAGTTCCACGTGCCATGTTTTAATGGATACCAGTTATATCCTGTTAATTCCCCTCACCAAGTTCAACACTGCCTTAAAATAATTCCTGCTTTGTTCAGCAAATTTCTGAAAAAAAAAATGTGCACTTATATTTTATTCCATTATTAGAAATATCGTGTTTCAAAATTTTCTGATGCTCTTCCATACGTTTTGAATAAAATTATACAAATTTCGATTTGAAAATATATAGAAAGCTCTCGACGAAACTGATGAATCTGCCCTTTTATTGGAGAATGTTTTAGACATCAAAGCGTTTTGCAGCGATCGAAAAAAGTAATCATTGGTGACTGCTTGGTCAGGTGAATATAGCGAGTAGAGTCGAACAGATGAACACATTTCCAAACCTTTTACTGTATTATGCTTGCTATATGCGTCCTCGCATTGTCATGGAGGAGAATAATGTTGCTGGTGAGCGCAGGACACTTTTCAACCAAACATTTATGGACTCGGTGAACATTTGAAGGTCTAAATATTCATTTAATGTTAACACGGCAACTTAAGAACTCTAAATTAATAATATCACGATTATCCTATCACAGCATTATATTTCTGCTTCAGAGTTCACCTTTTGGTCCGACTGTGGAGATTTATTATTTTTCAATTCAATATCTGGTCTGGTGCTACTGATATATATTTAGAGATTCTGGATAGAATCCAAAGAAAACTCTGACATGTTATTGGTCCTAACCTGGCATCTCGGATTCAGTCTCTTTCCCACGGCCGTAATGTAACTTTCATGTCCCTTTTCTCTAAATATTTTATGGTAATTGTTCTGATGAACTTTTCGCTATGTTAACTAGACTTTATGAATTTAAACGCAGAACTAGATTCTCGGCAAGATCCCACCATTTTATCATTAAATGGCTAGATTTAACGGTAAGTTTCTTCTGTCTCGATTAGAGAACGCTGTTCCGGTTACATGTTTTCCAGTCAAGTCTGATCTTCAAAAGTTTAAATGCAATGCCAATCCTTAACTTCTGTCTTCTTAATTCTTGTTTTTTTTATTGTTTTTCTCCTTAATATTAGTTTTTCTAACACTCAATATTCTATTGCGTCTTAGGGGCTTTATTAACTTACGTGGGTTGAAATGATTTAAAAAATACTTTTTACGTTAACCATTGTCGTATCTAATCCATTTTAATGTTCTATTATGATATAATGTTCATGTCCTTGTGCGTTGTGCTCCCCCTCCTTGGAGGGGTGTACGGAAATCATTTATCATCTCTCAGTTGTGTCTCTGTCCTTGGACAGAGTGCGCTCAGGGGCTTCTCTGTCTAAGGACGGAGGGGCAACTGAGGAAAATTATACTGAAGAGGCGCACAGCCCTGGGGAACAGCTGCCCGGTGACGCGCCCTCCCATTGCACCAGAGGGAGGGATCGATGCTCGCACCGAAACCAGCGCAACCGACGGTTGCGGGGGCTGAGGAGAATTTTTGTTACTTGCCCGAGTGTACGTGCTCGGGTCCCCACATTAATCCGACCTTGTGTCACATCTCATTCTCGTGGGGGAATGAGTAAATACCGTAAACTGTATGGCGGTTCTCCAGAAATGAGAAGAACTCTTTTGCAGTACAAGCATAAGCTTAACCAAAACCTAAATTCTAATGACATTCTTTCTTCGACCTTTGAATTGATCGTCTCAATTGGAGGAGTGTGTAGATAAAAAGCATTACAACTTTCGTGAGTTTACCTATTGAACATATAAGTATTACAAGATAACTCACTAAACACAACACTAACACTACAGAATTCATATGGGATGCTGTTCATTGACACGTATGTGGAGTATTGCGTGGATCTGAAGCTGGCTCTAAATATTGAGAAAGCATTATTAAATTAAATCCTGCAACCGAAAGCCGTGCTGCGGAGTAACAAAAAGCGGTATATATTACACAGGACACACGGGTCCTGAATCATAAAAAAAGTTTATTGCAAAAAGCATTTTACGGATTATCACGGGACTGCACAATGTTAGTACATTGTGTGTTGAAAATATGAAAGCTTTGGCTAATAACAAAACATGAAGTAAGGAAAAACGATTACATTCATACACATTGTAAAATAATCAAAACTTTTCCATTACAATTAACGCAATATAAATTAACTTAAACTTGAGGGAAAGAAACACTATTTTAAAAGCAAACAATATTATCAAGGTGGATGTAAAATTTGTTATGAAATCAGGTAACTTCCCGAACATGCGTAATCAAAACTATTAGCATAAAGTATGTACAATATTCTTCCTTTATCCTTATTAAATATGGTAAAGTTTAAAGAATAGAACATGAAATTGTAAGAGAATTTTCCCTGTCTCTCCGTAGCATCTAGATAACGGCTTGATATTTAGATCGAAAATAAGAATGTTGATATTCTAGATCAATCTCATTCTAAATGGAAATATATATTTATAAGAAAGTTCTCGATGTCAAATGCCACTATTACCATACAGCCCACGACTCTCTGTCAGATAATCGGTTCATTTCTTTCTGTTCAAGTGGGCGGCGAAGGACCCGACAGAGTTAAAAAAAAAACCCAAAAAACAGTTGAAACAAGTGGACTTTCTTGTAGAGTCAATCGCCATCTAGCATAATGGTGTAGACTGAGTTCTATAGCTATGAATATAGCCAGACACATTATGACACTGTTGCTGGGTTTCCGAGACTGACGTAAATAGCTATGGGGTGGTCGTAACCGAGACTATCCTTCAAGATGTAGAACAGCGACTGTAGAATGATCATGAGAGGGATGGGCTCCGCCAGGTCTACGTGCCTAGGACCGTGCTAAGCGTGAACGAATGACTCTCCGACTTTCAGCGCGGATAACTGGAGGGAACTGGTCGAGTGCTCAGTGACCCTACGACCACATTCGATCATGGAACTGATGATGATGATGATGATGATGATGATGATGATGATGATCCAGGATGCTCTTACAAAGAAACAAGCAAAGAATAATGTCATGTGACATTGGTAGTTACATCCTTCCTGTCAGCGGTCGAAACCAGGTAAAAACCGGTAATTTGAATGCTGATTTTCACGAGAGGAAAGCCTGTAACTACAAGGAAGGTTATTAAAAAATCAATTTCCCATTTCCGACTATGTGTTCGACTTCGTAAATATCAATAACCAATCAAATTAATCGATTGGATATTTGCGCGGACCCCCTTTTTTCTTCTATAAATTAGTTTCTGCCCTAATTCACTTGCAGCCATGATACATTTCTTAATCGGCTAATTGATCTATCATCAAAGTTTAATGAAGGTCTTGTAAAATATGTCAGCTCAAATGAAGCAGGACAATGTTTTCGAATAAGGAGGCTTGATAATTTTATAAAACATAACGAAGCAGATATCAATCTTCAAATGCATGATTGGCTGTTTTAATCGGATGAGTGGACAAGTTGTTTAGTGAGGATAAAAATCAATTATAATTGATTTTCTCGGTAGACTAATCAGTTTGTATCGATTATTATCAAGATGGTCGTAGATAGGTCGTAATCTTAACTTAGTGTGCTGCAAGGACAACCGTTTCGTGCAACACAAACCGAGATCCCGATTTCGCTCATTGACTCTATGGTGTAGATAGCCGTCTCCAGGCAGAAAACATTCTGCATTCAGACATCGATTTACTCTCAGTTGATATTTTTCTATAAAGCCTCTTTGGAGATCTTAATAGGCTTCTAGAGTTCACTGTTATAATACTGTTGATGGGGTTTCCTTCCTAACCTTTTATTTAAGGTAATGTGTAAAGTCAATTATATCATTCTTTTCCCTTCTAATTACATGCCCTAGTTGTTTCTACTATTGGAAGTCTTCAAGTGGTGCGGTTTGTGTTATTGTGTAAAGCTTTTTGTTTGTCATTGTGAAACACCAATCCCTAAGCTCTGTGTATGGATTGTCGTATTTAAGACGTAGAGATTCGTTTACCATGATAAAAATGGCTGTATAGGGTGCAGCAGAAATACTTCCCACATTTTAAACTGTCACCTGTATGGTGATAGTGAACTCATGCAATTGACAATAGTGTCTTCATCTAACGAATGTCTTTGCACTTTTTTTTAGGTCCATTGGTTACCATCATGGCATGGAATGGCGTACAACAGACGTTTGCTGTTGAAAAGATTTTTTTAAGACTGGTGAATCTGTAATAGCAAGACAACTTTTCATGTTCATTTCAGGTTATGTTTGAATGATGTTGTTTCGGATAGAAAATCGACACTGATATGGGCTGAAATTTTAAGGGCCACAGATTCACCGTTTAAAAGAAAGTCACACGGAAGACTTTGAAGAGCACGAACTCTCGAAATCGTCTACAGCTAATTGGAGGAAGTCATTTTTAAAAATCGAATAAATAAAAACCTTTTTTTGATAGCCGTTAAACTCTTTTTTGTTTTCTTTTGTCAACCTTTAAAATGCGGTAGGTATTTCTGTCGACGGGAAAGGACAACTCAACACCGCCGACTGAATACCAGCGACTGAGCGCCGGTACAAGTCAAGGCTGAGACAACTCAGGACCGAGACAACTCAGCACCAGAAAAACATAACTTTTTTTATAGCTGAATAAAAGTAATTTTGAGGATTAAAACCTAAATTAGTGAATATTTTTCTTCAAATAATGAAATTGAAAATGCATTATCTAAAATATGAACGAGTTTGTTTTTAATTATTTTTTAAGAAATAAAGAAATTTTAATTTCATAAAAATTTAATTTAATAATTTAATTTTAATATTAATTTAATCGTAAAGATTTTTTTCTTAAATAGTAATATTTATTAATTAAGGTTTAAATCCTTAATAAATTACTTTTTTTCGGTTATAAAAACGTTATGTTTTCTGGTGCTGACTGTCTCGATCCTGATTTTTCTCAGTCGTGATTTGTCTCGGCGCTCAGTTTGCGGTGTTGAGTTGTCCTGCACCCTTTGTCGACTCTGATAAGCTGATAGTTAACATATTTCTGAACGTGTTAGATGTCATGCATGACAGCCATATGAAATTCTAGATCTGATGAGGCAACATGTGTTCAACTCCTGTTATTAAATGCGCTATTATTCGTATTAGTTGAATATTTTCGTTTACTTTCATCTTTCGATGTTTGACAAAATTACTCCTTGCCCAGTCTATCCTGTTCTCAATCATTATCTTAACATTTACTAAAATGGAAATATTTTCTCTTATCACTAACATCTAACTCCTAATTTTAATTTTTATTCTTTAAAATTGAATTTTGATATTTTCAGTTTATTGTCGCTAAATAACTCTGTCTTTTAATGATAAATACATTATTTAAGTTGAAATTAGAGTCAGTCTCATTACAATGAACGACTTATTGACGCATCATCGAAGTAAAGCATGGTTCGTACCTAGGAGGGTGACAGCTTGGGAATACCAGGTGCTGTAACTTTGGATGTGATGTAATGGATAATGGCTCGGTATTGTTAATCAGAGAGTCGAGTTTCAGTTCCAGGTGGGTTCGTTATATTCTCTTACGAGCAAATACCCTTGGGAAAGGTATGAATCCAACTCTTCTCTCCCTGCTATGTGTTAATTAGTAAAACTTGCATCGCTAAACCATTATTATTTCCAAATATTTTACTATATAAAAATGTCTTTTGGCTTTAAATAAACTGCAAAGTGTCGATAAGCGGTAGAAAACGAATCAATTAATGAAGTATATTTTAAGTGGAAATTATAGTGATTACGATGAACGCGTATTACAGTGGGTATGTCATTTTTGTAGTGGATTCGTAAATAGGACTGTAAACTAAGAGATAAGCAAGAAGTTGATTACTGATCACGTGTCATAGAGCAACACGATAAAACAATATGGCGTCGCCAATACGGTTCTTCAGTCGCTTGGATGTACCAGAATTTGAGGTGTTATGCAATTCAGGCTAGGGCTACAAAATAAAAAGAGAAAGTAGCAAGTCCTGAGAGACTTCATTTCATTATACAAAGGGGCCATAACTCGTTCTTTATATTATGCAATGGAAAAAGCCAACGGCTTATTCGAAACAATTAAGAACCAGAATTGAAGAGGAAGGTGCCGTGATGGAAGAAGACCTTGACATGGAAAAATGGATGAGTTCTTCAGATTAGGATAATGCAATAGAAGACGAGGCTATGGATGATAACGGGAGTGACCCAGACACGGAATTAGATAAAATGAGACCAAGATCTCCATTAGAAAGAACAGGGCATAAAACTCAAAAGTTAGAGGCGGGAAGAGGCCGTAGAAGAAGTTCGAGAAGAACCAAAGGCATTAAACCTCTTCGGTTCAGTGAGGTACAGTGGATTGGTAAAAAGAATTGTTCTTATTTGCATATATTAAATAAAAGAAATATAAAGATTATAGTAAAGTAAAAGAAAGACGGAAGCTGATTACTGATCACGTATTGTAGAACAACACAATACAACAATGTTGTAAAAGATCCCTTTTGTATTCATATAATCTCTTATTTAAATTCATAAACACTGCAGTCGATTTTGTAAATTTTACCTTCAGGTTCAATGCTGTTATTTGTTTTGTTATAATCTAATCTCGTATTGTTTTGAAAGTCTTAACACATTTTAAATTTAGATAAATTCTTTTCAACTGTTGTCTGAAGTAGTTTCAAGAAGTTCCTTCTAGGGGAAAAAAATCGTCATTTAACAAATTTTCTATTTTGTTTTTTTCGATTACTTATTATTATTATTCTGATATAGAAATTTCTAAAGCATGCCTTCCCTATATATATATTCGAATACTGATTTAATTAAATGACTTAATACATATACTATTTTCTCTAATCACCCAAATGCTGCGCTTAAATTTAATATCTGTAGGAATATTATTATTAGAAATAAATAAGTAAAAATAAAATATAAAATAACTATAATAATGAAAATTATAAATAAAATAAAATTAAGCATTTACATAAAAACGTTGTATAAAATAAATTAAATAAAAATTAAAAAATAATAGAAATACTCCCAGCATGCAAAAAAAAAAAAATGTTCCTGTCGGAAATACGGACATCCCGTCAAAAGACGTTAAATTCAATCTTATCACCAAAATGGTACGGGCAACACGTTGGTACGTGCAACACGTGTTCAACTTCTCTCTGTGATATGTTTTGTAATACTACGGAGTAAATGTCTCCCTTTTATTATACAACATAAAAGCATGAAACAATTGTAACGTAAAAAATATACACACCAGTACACACAAATATATATATATATATATATATATATATATATATATATATATATATATATATATATATAAACTATATGAAATTAACCATGCTTTTCTTTTCCTGTTATTTGTGTACGTTATATTTAATGTTAAGTATGCTTTTATCTACGTGAACACAAGGCTAGTTTCTGTTGCTATGATGTGAGTGAATACTCCACAACATTTTGGCTACCGCCACCGTGTATAACAAAAAAAAATAAAAACAAAAAACAAGTACCTATTAAACCACATATCTTATTATTTTCGTATACGGTACCACGCAAAGAAGGAATCAAACAAATGATTTTACTCGGGTACCCCAATAGAAATCTTCATATAAGTCCGACAGCGTGAGCTGAATTTTGATCTTAAATTTTTCAGCCTGATAATCTTCAATGCACAATTGAATGCCAAAAAAAAAAAAAAAAAAAAAAAACTACTACGTTTTGTGACTTCATGACTTCTTCAGACAAATAAGACATTTCTTTCCTTTCGAGGGACGAAACATGTAGAAGTTTTAATTTTTCCATTTAGTCACTCAGTTATCTACTATTAGGCTGATATGATATGGCTAGCCATTCGTTCCCGGGTACGACTCTCTGCAACGGTTGTTAGTTAATCCTCGTTGCAGACGAGTAATCAGTCATGTTTGTCTTTGTTCAACACCCATGGTGGGCGGACTTTCTGTTCAGGATTTTAGTTTTGAATTCGGGCCTGTACAACTATCGATGACTTCTCAGCAGTTTGATTTAGAGAAGTCCACTGTAAAGGCTTCAGTCAGTCCATTGTAATGTTCTTCACCGTGTCGCCCGGCGCGATCGCATCTTAGTTCAATATTATCAAGAAGCCACCCCTTGATAAATCCAACATGGCGAGATTCGAAACCCGTGCTTCATGGTCGGAATGCTAACGTTCTGTCTCTTCTCTTTCTCTTCTCTATCTCTCTTCTCTTCTCTATTTCATGTCTCTCTCTCTCTTCTCTTTCACTTCTCTATTTCACTTCTCTTTCTCTTCTCTACCTCACTTCTCTATCTTTTCTCTCTCTCTTCTATATCTCACTTCTCTCTCTGTTCTCTTACTCATTCCCTATCTCACTTTTCTCTTCTTTTTCTCTTCTCTATCTCACTTCTCTCTCTTCTCTCCCTTCTCTTTCTCTTCTCTATCTCACTTCTCTCTCTTCTCTCTCTTCTCTTTCTCTTCTCTACCTCACTTCTCTCTCTTCTATATCTCACTTCTCTCTCTCTTCTCTTCCTCATCCCTATCTCACTTTTCTCTTCTCTCTCCCTTCTCTTTCTCTTCTCTACCTCACTTCTCTCTCTTCTCTTTCTTCTCTTTCTCTTCTCTATCTCACTTCTCTCTCTTCTCTATCTCACTTCTCTCTCTTCTCTTTCTTCTCTCTCTTTTCTCTTTATCTCAGTTCGCTCTCTCCTGTCTTTCTCTTCTCTATCTCACTTCTCTCTCTCTTCTCTCTCTGTGTCTCTTCTGTCTCTTATCTTTCTCTCTCTCTCTTGTTCTGTATCGGTGCAAAGAAGAGTAGAAGTTTATTTATCTCATTTTCTCAGTTAAGGATTGGGGTTCCAGTTCATGCAAAAGTGTTTTCTTTCCGTGTAAGTGTACAAAAGGCGATGATCTTTCTTTGGTTGAAATAAGACACGTAGGTCACGTAGCAGTCGCTTAATGACGTTTCTTTTACAGTGAAGAATGTGGTCAGTCATTCAGTTTGTTTACAGCAGCAACACCGACCGGTTTGATTTTTAGCCTGGGCCAAGGGTCCTGGGCTGAGACTAAATCTGCCTCTTCCAGCAAATGCTACTATTTTACTAGTCAATCGTACCGTTTCCCTATGAGAATATATCTTCCTCATATACATAAACTCTAGCTCCCTGTCCTCAGTTTGCAGAATTTGAACTGAGAGTAGAAGCAGAAACATTACTTCAAGTTGTGGAGAGAAAAGAGCACACACACACACACACACACACACACACACACACACATATATATATATATATATATATATATATATATATATATATATATATAGCAAATTCTAAAGGAGTAATCGACATTTTATTTATTAATCCGACAGATTTTATCACTTAAAAACGTTATTTTTAGTGAATATTTATATTTGTGTAGACCTTCCGTTTATTTCTTACACGCTCGAATATCCAGACTGGTAGACGAGAATAAATAATATTTCGTTTAATAATTAAACGGAACCTCTACTCAAATAAGTGCATCCACGAAATACAACGTTTAAAGTGATAAAAACACACACACACACATGTACAAACCAGAAAATATAATATATATATATATATATATAGTGTACAATGTTCACATAGAGGAGAACAATCTGAAATTGTTTTCAAGCAATAAAAACAACACTTCGAAATACTGTATATTTTCGCCTATCGGCACTTTACTCTTCAAGTAGTCAAAGCCTGAAGCGTAAGCAGACATGATTTAGTGTATTTTGAGTTTCTATCTATCTATCTATCTATCTATCTATCTATCTATCTATCTATCTATCTATTTCAGTCTGTTCATATCTATCTATCTATCTATCTATCTATCTATCTATCTATCTATCTTGTGTATATGGGTAGCAATCCCTAATTTATGCAAGTTACGTTGAAAAAGGCTAATTAGGTGTGGTTAAGTTATTTTTATATAAAATTCCATTAATTTTATAATTTCTTTCTTTTCAGGACCTAAAATATATAAAAATTGTCTTGTTTAAATGTTGTGGCTTACAGTTATACTTTATCGTTAATTAAAACGGGAATAATTATCCATCATGGATTTTTTTTTTCTATGTTTGAATGTTTTGGTCGAGCGTTCATTGAAGCGGGAAAGGTGTCAGCCATTAGCATTTAAACGCAAAATAAAAATTCATTAATGGATAGCTAACACATAATTTTTTGCCTTACCAATTGCACCCATGACAATGCTCTCAGAAGGAGATGGAAAGTACTTAGGTAATAAAAGTGATTCTCACTGTTAGAGTGCAATTTCTGTCTCATTTAATTGTAACATATGGAAAAAAAATATTCGTGAATATGAAAAGATTATGATCAAAATAAGCAAACATAACGTTTGTAACCCATGCAATCAGACGTGCCTGAGAGAAAATTTGCTGCGTAAACACACACACACACACACACACACACACATATACATATATATATATATATATATATATATATATATATATATATATATATATATATATATATATATATATATATATATAAAACAGGAACTATAAAGAGGAAAACTGCATCCGGAGGTTACAGCAGCAAGAGTGATCATCATTTCAGCTTAGAGCTAAATACATTCTTATTATTCAAAGTAGAGTCCAATAATGATATAAATACCTCAGAGAATTCCAGTAAGATATCATTAATCATTTTTAAGACACTACGGTTCCCAACTTATTCTAACAATTGGACAATCTTGCTGTTACACCCGCTATATGTATGTGTGTGTGTTTGTGTGTGTGTGTGTGTGTATGTTAAGTAGATGTGAATGTGTCCCGCGGTATCATTGGCGCAATATTAGGGAAATCTTTAAAGTCTGCTTCAACGCTACTCAACGCCCTGGATTTTGCGGATAAATTCTAAAGCATTTCATTGCACTTTTAACTATAATTTTGGCAAAGTAATTTCTGAATATCAAATACAAACGAGAGAATGTTTACTTATCAAATTTATTGAGCGGCGGAAAAAAAATGCCAATTCCTCACTGCAACGTACGTTAATGACGCAGTACCTATGTGTTGGGAAGGTTTTGCGTCTCAAGAATTTTGAAGATCTTATTTGTGATAGAAAATGTTATTATTGCAATAAAAAAAAACAAAAAAACATTATTAAATAGACATGAATGGGAAACCACAACTCCAAGGATTGATACTACGAAGATAGAAGAAAAAAAAATGAATGAACAAACCGGTTATCGTTCTTTACTGTTTAGAACTTGGTCGAGGAAAAAAATGATTATTGTACATAACAACTAATAAGAAAACATAAAAACCGAAAATAATATCAATAACACATTGAGACTGTTATATTATTTTTATAAACAAATCACATTCAGTCCCAGCAACCAATTTCTTTGTTTGTCTATGCAAGTTTTTTTGTTTTTTTTTATTTAATTGAAATAGTTTTCTTTTGAAGGACTTTATCATTGTAGCTGAAATGCGATCTGCAAAGAAGATAGGGCATCACGGAATGACGATATACACTTATACAAATTATCTAGTCGACCCGTTCTAACAGCCTTCGAGATATGCTGAGTAATTCTTTTCTGTACAAGTTGAGTGGTCCTAATATGTCATCAGCTTCACACTGACATTTAAATGCATATATTATAAAACCAGTTTTAAAGAAAGGCAGGATATCTTTTTGAATTGAAATCTAAAATGAAAAGATCTACAGTTCAAGTGCAACAACCATCTTGAGGATCGCCGAAATTGTAAGGATGAAAGGAAGAAGTAACACAAGAGCGCAAAGAAAAATAATGGCGAATAAGTCAAATCATCTTAATTACAAATTAGGCAAGAGAAGAATTTTTAGTGCAAGGGACACGAATATTGATTTTGCTGCGTGACAACGGACATTGTCACGTTGAAAATGAGGCACAGCAAGCGATCTCAGAGATTGAATGAGTGTATTCTTGAGAATTGTCACCCTCAGGCTATCTTTGTTTTGGTCTATGCAACACTCCCTGACTGGTCAGCACTTCCATGAAGTTGAAGCTACCAAAGATCTCCTTTAAGAATGAAAACTAGAGCGTATTTAAACTAAAGTATCAAGATGATATGTGAAACGACTTTCATGACCGAATAACGTCTTTTACGTATGAAAGATCTTGGCAAAATATTTATCCAATGACTTATTACGCACATATACATGCACGCACATATATTGGCACACACACAGATAGACACACAGACACACACAGACAGACAGACACACACACACACACACACACACACACATATATATATATATATATATATATATATATATATATATGATAGTAAGGATGGCGCCAACCACAAAAATAAATCAAGATCATTTTATTTCTCAATAAGAAAGGACACCAGAATGGCCGAAAATTTCAATTTCACGTGCGTACAATTTTTCACAACTTGACTACTTCAGAAATAAAGTGTGCCAATTCTTATGTATTGCTTCATGCCAAATTCGAAAATGACCATCAAATCAGATAATTGACTCTAAATTTAGAGATATTTAAATAAGTTCTATCATACGCATGCGTATGGCGGATGTCTCCAAGAAAAAAAATAATGTTTCTTTGATGTTCTGCTTAGTTATACGTAAGCTACTAGAATACCAGATAGAATACCACCAGAAAATATTATCCAAAAGATGAGAATGGAGAACAACGAAGGTGCCTTCCTTTATCTTTATTTCATCTATCCATGGGAAACTTATTTTCTTGGACTAAAATAGTGGCGCATGCTGAACATTTTTCCTCCCAGGTTCAACTGATTGCCGTAGTGGCTAGTTTCTCTTGATGTAATATGTAACTGTCTTGGCTGTCCCATTCACAAAGAAAACAACAGGACTTGGCATATCCACCTTGAAGTCCTGACTAGAGAGCAATGAATTTCAAATCTCCGTGAAGTTGACAGTTACGTTGATCATGTTAAAATTCTTTTTAGATATGAGAATAAAGATTCAAATGGCTAAATTAAAAAAAAAATCAAAAATAAAATCATAACAGACCATTCGGTAATGACTAATATTGTTCAAATACACGTTATATATATATTTTATATATATATATATATATATATATATATATATATATATATATATATATAAATATATAAAGAAATATAGTCTTAATGTGTGCTATATTTATGGAATAAAGTGCTCAATATCAGAGATAGAGCGTGTGTAAATATAAAAGTGAACATAGAAGTCAACACTTAGAGGCGACAGTCTGTTTCATGCTATATGCAATCGTCAGGCCACATATGCTGTTATTTTTCTCGGCTATTTATATATATACGGGTTAGTGGTGCATTGTGGGTATTCTATTATGGTGGTTATTTTACCGGAAGTCGTTTGTTTATTTATCTGGGTTCAGTTATATTGCTCGTTTTTATTTTATTTATTTATTTATTAACGTAGTAAAAATTTGTTTATATCACTTATTTAACAGTTTTGTTTTGGTTTGAGAATTTAATTAAAGCTATTTGTTCAATTTAACTATTATTTTGGCGGGAAGAGTTTTTAATTTGGGATTGGTTTGTCTATTTATTTACTTGAATGAATTTAGGTCAATTTATTTTACTTGTATATTTTCTCTTTTCGGTTTTTAGCAGCATAGTATTTATTTATTTTTTATCTTTTATTAGTGTATTTATTTGTTTTTATTTTATTTTTTCCGTTTTTCACTTTTTAGGTTACGTAGTAAAAATTTATTTTCATGCCTATATTTTGAGATGAGCTCGGATCTTTTATTTAATAATTTATTTTGGTCGGGGAAAGTAATGATAGATATTTTTTCCTCCAAGCAAAGTTTGCAAGTTTTTGATTGGTTGTTGTAGGCTAATGACTTTTTCCTTATCTTCCAAGATATTTTTGGTGTGATGTGCGTTTTGTTTTTAATTTCCCAGATATACTTAGAAACCATTGTACTGTTCGCATATTTACTATATATATATATATACATAAAAGATTAATGTTCAGAGTTGAATTAGACCAGGAAACAGTATTATTAAAAAGTTCTCAATACACGCGTGAAAAAAATAAAATAAAATAAAACGTAAATTGTAGAGATTTTAAACTAAAAATATAGGAGATCAGTTGATTTCGCTACTTGGTTTCAACCTTACGGTATCCTTCTAAAGCTTTTTTTTTTTAAAATGAACGCTATATTATTTTTAAAAATAAATAAGCAAACGCACAGTGTTGGGTGTGATAGACAAGGAGCAGGAGGATGCGAAGAAGGAAAGAGAAAAAGAAGACGGGAAAGGAGGAGAAATGAAACGGTAGTGGGGGTTAATTGTAGTGTACATAATTTGATATGAGCTTTGGTATGTATGAAAGGGCTCATGACTTCTGGTCTTCGGTCCATATGAAAATGGTTAAAAAAATATGTAAAATCTTTGGAATGTCTATTTTGCAACATGCGATTGTACGTTGTCGTGGTGAAAAATGGTACCTTTTCGATTTGCCAAAAATCAGCCGTTTTTCTTGAATAGCCACATTGAGATTGGTGGTTGCAGTACTTCTTTGCAGTTGTTGTTTGGACGGTTGGAAACTGATTTATTCCTCTGTAATCGCACCACTTGAACAGCAACACCTTCATTGGATGCAAACACGATTTAGTATTGTGTTCTTGACAGTCACAATTTTGTTTCCAGCATTGTTCGCGTTGAACGTTGCCATATCCATTTTTCATCGCCCGTGACAATTCTCTCCAAGAACGATTCTTTTTTTGTAGCGTAACAGTAAAGAAATCATTAGAGAAACTTGATCGAATTTTCCTCAGAAAATGTGGCACACACACACACACACACACACACACACACACACACACACACACACACACACACACACACACACACACATCCTGTTTGGGAACGAAACCAAGTCCCACTATTTACATTGTCCTCAACTTTGTCGCCATATTTTTTACAACATTTCGGCCATAGTAAGCTCCGGCCTTCTTCAGTTGGTTGGAATGTCGAACTGAACCCTTTCGGGTAGACTGTTCTAGTTCCACATGCCACGTTTAATGAATGTCAGTTATCAGTTATCTCCCATTAATTTCCCTCTCCAAGTGAGCGAAAATAAAAGGGTTCACTTCGACATTCCAACCACCTGAAAAAGACCAGAGCGTACAACGGCCGAAACGTTGTAATAAATATGGCGACAAAGATGAGAATAGTCCGAATAATGTAAATAGTGTACATAATACCTCATCTCAGAAATATAGACAGATACAAAACCAAGTCTATTCAACTGACGAAGGGCAGTTGAGATATCGATTTCCAAACACTTAGCAATCTCTTCCGTCGAAATCTTCGGTT
>CAHIKZ030002223.1:1725000-1735000 GCA_903632075.3 Acanthosepion pharaonis | reverse complement strand
AAATTGAATTTTTATAGTTACCGATTAATTATAGAATGTCTAAAATTAAAAATGGCAACTGGATAACTATTTTGTTTGTTAAGTATTACGTTATCTAAGTAGTGTTTACAAAAATGGACGGCTATGAATAGATAAATTTTGTAATATAAGCCAATAATAAAAATACTTTTTTGAATATGAGTCTGTTAAAAAAATTTGAATATTTTGATTTTTTTTCATATTTATTTTGAAGTTTAAGACAAACGGAAACTTCTGGGTTTTTTTTTGTTTAAAAAATGGATGAGTTAATTAGATGAAGAAATTTACATTTATTAAAAAATATCGAAATATGAAAGATGTATGCATTCACCAAGGAAAGATTATCAAAAAAACTTTCAGGTTAAAATATTAATGATTATGATATGTCTGCAAAATCAGAAGAGTCAATGTCACAGTATCACCAATTATATGAAGAAGAGAAGAATACCATGCGGCAAACCAATCTAAAGTTTTTCATGAAATATCAGATTAATAAACATTAATTTATAACTTTGTATTATTTCTTCTTATATGTACCTATATTCTAATTAAAAAGTACGTAAATTAGAAATTAATTGTGAATGAGAGTAAAATTTGAGGTACAAATTACATCATTTTCTATAAGTTATTATATTTTCTATAAGTTATTATATTTCCTATAATTAATTCAATTTATGCGTTTTCGATTAGTGCGCATTTTTATTGTACACATTAGACGCACTAATCGAGGGGTTTCTGTATTACATCGAGTGTCAGTGTTATAGATGTGCAAATTGTTTAAACGTTATCGGTAGAGAAAGCGAGATCATGTCGAGATCATCTTGAATAAATTGAAAACTGATTCTGGAATGATATATATATATATATTTGAACTTAATTTCAATATTTCATGAGCTTTTGATCTTTAGCTATGATTAATTTATGCTAAACATATAATTTTTGTTTATAATCGAATTCATCACGATTCTTCTGTTAAGCTTGGAGAGTAATCATACATTCTTGTCGCTCAATATAGAGTCCAATAATGTTATAAACCTCTGAGAATTCCAGTAAGATATCTTTAATCATTTTTAACATACAAGGTTTTAGACCTTAATCTAACGATTGGACAATTTTGCTTTTTGCACACGGTATATATATATATATATATATATATATATATATATATATATATATATATATATATAAAAAGAAACATAGACGTCAACACTTAGAGGCGACAGTCTGTTTCATGTTATATGCAATCGTCAGGCCTGACGATAGCATATATGGCCTGACGATTGCATATAGCATGAAACAGACTGTCGCCTCTAAGTGTTGACTTCTATGTTCACTTTTTTATATCAGGTCATCCCATAAGTTCTGTCCGAATTTTAACTTTTGTTAAAATGAATGAAATTTAAAGAGTATTTTATAATGTCTAATGGAGCTGAACATTATTTTTATGTTTAGATGCATTTAAACTGATCAAATTTTATTTCAGATAACAATAAAATTAAATTTTGTTTGATTAAAATCCTGCTAACATGGAAGTACCCAAGATTCATTTGAGGCACATAATGCTTTATGAGTTCAAGAAAGGAAACTCAGCACCCGAAGCGGCTAGAAACATTCACTCAGTTTATGGAGAGGAATGTGTGAATGAAAGAACTTGCAGAAGATGGTTTGCAAAATTCAGAGGTGGAGATTTCACCCTTGAAGATAAAGATCGAACCGGACGTCCAGTTGAGTTTGATGAAAAGCTTTTTGAAGGAGCCCTTGAAGAAAATCCTGCTTTATCAGTTGAGGAATTGGCAATGGTTCTCAGTTCAAACCATACAACTGTTCATCGTCATCTTCAACAACTTGGAAAAGTTCCTAAACTTGAAAAATCGGTGCCTCATGAATTGTCTGAAAACAACCTCAAATACCGAGTTGACATCTGCTCTCCATTCTCATCAACTTGTTTCACCTTTTTTGGATAGACTTGTGACTGGCGACGAAAAATGGATCTTTTATCGAAATGTTAAGCGTCGTAGACAGTGGCTTGGTAAAGGGGAAGGACCCCAGCCACAGCCGAGAACGGAACTTCATGAACAAAAGTTTCTTCTTTGAATCTGGTGGAATCGCCAAAGAATAATCCACTTTGAATTCTTACCACCTAATGCAACAATTAATGCTCAAATATACTGTCAGCAATTAGAGTGTTTGAACCAATTTTTGAGGACAAAAAGACCTGCTCTAGTGAATCGAAAAGAGGTGATGTTTCATCAGGACAATGCGCGACCCCACACAGCAAGAATCACGTCACAAAAGATCGAAGAACTTGGTTGGGAGAAAATTCCTCATCCATCTTATTCTCCCGATCTTGCTCCTTCAGACTACCATTTGTTTCGTAGCTTACAGAATCACTTGGAAGAAACAGCTTTTGTAACACAGGAAGAGGTTAAAACTGACATTTGTGAGTTCTTCGAATCAAAGCCAATAGAATTTTACAGTAATGGAATTAGTAAGCTTGTTAATAGATGGAAGGAAGACATAGATAATCAGGGGAAATACATTGTTGATTGAATCTGTAATTAAATGTAACATTGGGTCACTTGTTTTCTTTATTCAAAATTCGGACAGAACTTATGGGATGACCTGATATTTGTACACGCTCTATCTCCGATATTGAGCACTTTATCCCATAAATATAGCACATCTTAAGACTATATATCTTCATATATATATATATATATATATATATATATATATATATTAGACAATTTTCCTGTTACACGATTTAGACTATTTTGCTCTTACACCCGATATATTGTAGGTATTATAATTTTTTGTATGAAACTATTTCTTTAAGTGGAGAATTATGCTGACAGTTTAGGCATTTTCCAATAGTTTTCTCATGTTTTCTTTATAGTACAGTATTTACATTAGTCGGACTTTGTCCTCATCTTTGTCGCCATATTTGTCACAACGTTTCGGCCGTTTCGAAACGTTGTGACAAATATGGCGACAAAGATGAGGACAATAGTCCGACTAATGTAAATACTCTACATAATACCTCATCTCAGAAATATAGACAGATTCTTTATAGTACTTTTGCCTTAAAGGGTTTAATTGAATACCATAAGTTAAAATGTCTTTCACCGTGTGTGCTTCTATCGAATGACGTTCAAATAATTAAATGATTGATTGTATTTACATTAAATCTTTTTTTTAGGTTCTCTTCCTCCAAAACATTTTACTTAGCTTCTAGTGTTCAGTTACCTTGATTGTTGCGTGTTCATTTCACCAGGGTGCCATCAGCGGTTTGTTCGGCAAGACGTGTGTTATATACCGTAACTATGAACACTAATGGATATGTCCCAACCGTCATAAACACGTTGTAAGTGGTGGTAATATGCTCTCTTAGTAGTTCATCAATAGCAGTGGTTTACCTACTCCATACCGCTGGCGAGTATTGTATTTTGTTGATGATATAAAGATTACCTTTTTTATTACCGTTTTGGTTATTCCTCATTCAGTAACCTTTCCTAGGTTACAACAATTTGATAGAGTGTTACGTGATGAGTGAGATTCATCGTTGCGCATATGTGATTTAGGGTGTGCTGAACAATTGTAGAACAACTGTAGAACAACCTCTCTTATTACGTATGGGGGATAGGATTCCACACATCGCAGTAAGGTAGTAGATTTGATCATGACAAAAATCGGTCCCAGGCAGTCATTAGGTCTGGAATCGACTTGTTAATCCCTGACGTATCTTCTCGTAATCCAGGCCAAGGACTACAGCGAGGCCTTTGGTTCAAAATGGATTGCTTACGTTAGGGATAGAAGATAAAGAAGGCTTTCATGTACAAGATAATTCTTGCACAAAACACAGCTCACGACCATATCTCGTTGAATCACCGGTACTCGTACGAACACCGGAGTTAAGCGATGTCGAGCCTGGTTAATAGCGACTGCAGGTGCTGTAAGCTAGGATGTGCCGGTAGTTTAATGGATAAGGTCTTCGAATAGGAAATCGGAGAGTCGAGTTCTAATTCCAATCGGTGTTCGTTATAGTCACTTACACGCAAATATCCTTTGCAAAGGTATAAATCTACCTATTATTCTCCTAGCTATGGATTAAATAGTAGACTTGTATCAGTAGATTATTACGTTAAAAAATGCATAGGCTTTAAAAATAGTTTCTGGCTTTAAGTACCCTACAAAGTTTTGTTAATACAGTGTAACCCGGATATAAGAGAGTTGTCGGGACCGGAAACGAAGTCTCTTATATCCGGGTTTATCTTATATCCGGGTTTGGTCTATTTTATATACATTAACACAGTAATTTGGGACCAGAGAAAATCTCTCTTATATCTGGGTTTCTCTTATATCCGGGTCTCTTATATCCGGGTTATACTGCATGTAAAAAAAAAATCAATCGAGCGCACAAGACACAAATACTGTTTCCGACTGCTACAAACCACGCAACATTTTCTTGATGTGGACGTCAACATGAAAAGCAACATGACAAAAGTTAACGAAATTTTTCGAAACTGGTTACGAACATGTATCAATGACATGCTTATCTGAAATGCCTTTTCAACGTCGCTCTTTATAACTGTCTGAATCTGGCGGCGTACTGTTTTTGTTTGTCCCTCCTAGAAAAAAAGCTTTAATTTTTTAGTAGTTTTTTTTACAAACTTAAGAATTTGCTCCGATGCTAGCCTAAATGTTTTAACTGAAATCGTAAGTTCACTGTTACCATTAACCTCATACACTGAGTCGTGGTATATCTGAGTATAAATTAACACTACTTTTTCTCGAGAAATAAAGCAAAAAGTTCTTGAAAATGTTAAAAATCAATACACATTTGGAAGATGTAATGACAGTGTCCATAACGAATGGTTTCAAATAAATACCGTCGTTAATTCCTGGTGTGGTTTGGCCAATAACGACTAGCTGACGCAAACGCTGTTGATTAACTCGTATCAATTGGAAAACGGTAAAAAAACACAAATTACTATTTTATCATGGGTTGGGTTGAATTGAAGGAGCCGACTATTGATCAAATGTTTGTTTTTCAGAAATATGGTTCATTAGCTGAAGAACTTGTAACAAAAATATTTCCAGGGAGAATTTAATTTTTTGATTATTTCGACAACACAAAAGAAAACTTTTTCCGCTTGATAAGTTACGAACACAATAATGTTTTTATAACCTACGATGTATAAACTGATATGAGAGTAAGTTGACAATATGGTTTCGATATGTAGCCAACAACTGTTTATAAAATTTTCTTTCTGAAGCTTATTTCCATCAGTAAATGTCCATTATAACAAATATTGCACAGGAGATAAGGAATTTGAACAGTTTTTGTTCAACAGCGCAAGGCACTGCAGCTGCTACTGTTTCTTCTTCCACCTCTGTGTGCCGTGTCCCTTCAGGACGTTGGCAATTGTGTCTCTCAACAATTTCCTGTCATTTATAACTCTAACATTTTGTGATTTCTCGTAAATCCTGTTCCGCCAGCCATTTACTCAAATTCACGTGGTAGCTTATTGTTTTCCACTGTCCTGCTTATTTTCAATCTGTCCTGTGAGTATCTAATTTTCCAAGCCCTTTTTCCGCATTATGTGGCCTAGAACATTCTGCTGTCTTTTCCTAATGTTAAGTATAAATATCATTTTCGTTTCCATTCTGTTATGGTCCGGTTCCTTGTACCACGGTGATAGTCCAAGGTAGAACCAATAAAGAAGAACTCGAACACAGGTATGGAATAACACAGATATATTACAAACAGGAATATATACAGAGAAGTAGAAGTGTTAGTATGAACAATCAGGTTTAGTAGGGAGAACAATGTAGTCTCGACCAGTATCACTATTCCAATGTCTTGCAGTAATCGTCTGAACGCGACTCGGAGTACCTCTGACTCCACTCTTGACTAGACTTGAACTACTGACTCGACTTGAACTACTGACGATATTAAGTCACCCCCCTCAGGAGGGCGTCATGTGGCACAAGGCCGTTTTAACGTGGGCAGATAGTTCAAGCGATCAGCCGGGCGAGACTTGAACGACTGACGATATTCAGTCACTCCCCCCCCCACGAGGGCGGTTTAACGTGGGATCTCCGAGCCCGTCGGCTCGGCCAAAAATATGCCCATTGAACCCGTATAAACGGGTTCAGGGTCGGTTCACATCCCCGAAAGAGAATCCGCCCTTCAGCGTAGCCTCATTCGAGTTCCTCCACGCACGAAGGCGGAGAGTTCAATCGAACAGCCGGTTGAGAAATCGAACGACTGCCGATATTCAGTCACCCTCCCACTGGGGCAGCATGTGACCCAAGGCCGGTTATTTAATGTAGGATATCCGAGCCCGTGGGCTCCGCCCAAAAATATGCCCATTGAACCCGTATAAACGGGTCCAGAGTCAGTTTACCTCCTCGAAAGAGAGTACGCCCTTCGGCGTAGCCTCGTTCGGGTTCCTCTCCGCCCGAAGGCAGAGAGTTCAACCAAACAGCCGGTCGAGAAAGCGAACGACTGCCGATATTCAGTCACCCTCCCACTGGGGCAGCATGTGACCCAAGGCCGGTTATTAAATGTAGGATATCCGATCCCGTGGGCTCCGCCCCAAAATATGCCCATTGAACCCGTATAAACGGGTTCAGAGTCAGTTTACCTCCTCGAAAGAGAGTACGCCCTTCGGCGTAGCCTCGTTCGGGTTCCTCTCCGCCCGAAGGCAGAGAGTTCAACCAAACAGCCAGTCGAGAAAGCGAACGACTGACGATATTCAGTCAACCTCCGACTGGGGCAGCGTGTGGCACAAAGCCGGTTATTTAATGCGGAATCTCCGATCCCGTGGGCTCGGCCCCAAAATAAACCCATTGAACCCGTATACACGGGTTCAGGGCCGGTTTACCTCTCCGAAAGAGCCTCCGCCCTTCGGCGCAGCTTCGTTCGGGTTCCTCCTCGCCCGAAGGCAGGGAGTTCAACCGAACAGTCGGTCGAGAAAGCGAGCGACTGACGATATTCAGTCATCCCCCCAACCACTGTGGCATCATGTGACACAGGGTCGGTTATTTAATGTGGGATATCCGATCCCGTGTCTGGGCCCAGAAATAGGCTCATTGAACCCGTATAAACGGGCTCAGGGCCGGTTTACCCCCCCGAACGAGACTCCGCCCCTTGGCGTAGCCTCGTTCAGGTTTCTCTCAGCCCGAAGGTAGAGAGTTCAACCGAACAGTCGGTTCAGAAGTGAACGACTGACGATATTTAATCAGCCCCCCACCCCACTGGGGCATCATGTGACACAAAGTCGGTTATTTATTGTCGGTTTTCCGAGCCCGTGTGCTCCGCCCAAAAATATGCCCATTGAACCGGTATAAACGGGCCCAGGGCCGGTTTACCTCCCCGAACGAGACTCCGCCCTTCGGCGTAGCCTCGTTCGGGTTCCTCCCCGCCCGAAGGCAGCGAGTTCAACAAAACTGTCGGTTCAGAAGTGAACGACAGACTCCTCACCTACTCCTGAGGCGCAGTATTTATTAAGTATGGAATAGTCCATTATTATTATTATTATTATTATTATGGGTAAGATCCCATAACACATTCTTTCTAAATTTTTGTCGTTGCTCACATTTTCAATCCCAGGTATTCTCAGCTTCCTTCTGTAGAACAACATTTCTCTTGCGTCAAGTCTTTCCTTCACCTTTGATGAGAATGTCCATCATTCACTGGCATACAGGAGGACTGATATGACATAACCGTTCAGTAATCTTTTCTGTTTTTTTTTTTCTTTATATTTATTGAATTCATATTCTATCCGTATACAGGCCGTTTGCTGCCAGTACAGGATTATTCTAATGTCCTTCCCAAAAATGTCAAGGTGACAACCGTTCTTTGTGTTGTACATCATCAAACGCTTTCGCTTAATCTATAAAACATGGGATTCTGCGACTTTATAGCTTTTTAACTAAAAAGTATAAAAGAAATATTGAATTATGAAGACGTGAAATTACATTAAAAGAAATAGGTAAAGCAATGTAATAAATCAAACTCACTTCCTGAACGTTTCGCGTAGATATTGGTATTGGAATGACTTGCAGACATTCTAATTCTCAGAGAATTCCCTTACTGTATAGGTTGAATAAGTACGATGTGAAAACACATTATTTGGTATATTTACTGAATTCATATTTTTATCCTTATGTAGACGGTAAGCAGCCAGCATGACGTTCTGGGTTATTCTAATATCCTTCCCAAATATATCAATCTTCCCAGCATTCACTGATATATACTGATATTACATAACAATTCGACACTCTTTTATTTGTTCGCAACGATTTTTATCTGTTTCTTAGTACTTTACTTAGCTTCTGGAAGACAATTTTCATTATCCCATATTGTATTTTTTGTGATGTCAACGAATACTCGTTCTCACTTTCGTAAAGCTCATTGTAGGAGAAACTTTGTAATCATATATACAACTATAGTACGCTGTTGAACAATGCTTTTAATAGCACTCGCGCTAATAGTACTTGCTCGATAAGACTCGCTCAAAAGTAAGTATCGTATTGATCCGAATAGGGAATAGTGTAGAGAATAGAGTTCCATATAGTAAAAAAAGAATGACTAGGAACAGAGATCCGAATAATAATAGAGTATAGACTGGAAACAGAGCTGCATATAGTAATAGAGGATAGACTAGAAACAGGGATCCATATAGTAATAGAGGATAGACTAGAAACAGAGATCTGTATAGTGATAGAGGATAGACTATAAACAGCGATTCATATAGTAATAGAGGATAGACTAGAAACAGAGATCCATATAGTAATAGAGGAGAGACTAGAAACAGGGCTCCGAATAGTAATAGAGGATAGACTAGAAACAGAGAAATATATAGTAATAGGGGATAGACTATAAACAGCGATCCGTATAGTAATAGAGGATAGACTAGAAACAGAAATCCATATAATAATAGAGGATAGACTATAAAAAGGGATCCATATAGTAATAGAGGATAGACTAGAAACAGAGATCCGTATAGTGATAGAGGATAGACTAGAAACAGGGATCCATATAGTAATAGAGGATAGACTAGAAACAGAGATCCGTATAGTAATAGAGGATAGACTATAAACAGGGATCCATATAGTAATAGACTATAAAAAGGGATCCATATAGTAATAGAGGATAGACTAGAAACAGAGATCCGTATAGTGATAGAGGATAGACTAGAAACAGGAATCCATATAGTAATAGAGGATAGACTAGAAACAGAGATCCGTATAGTAATAGAGGATAGACTAGAAACAGGTATCCATATAGTAATAGAGGATAGACTATAAACAACGATGCTTCGAGACTTCCTTACCAACAATGACAACCCTTGCGATCGAGTGTGATTTGGCACGAGAATTAGACTTTGAAGAACTCATTGTTCATTTTGCTTCAATGAAAAATTCACTTTAAACTGCTTTGAACCTGATTTAAGTCTTCGTATTTTTCTCAATAAAATAACGATTCGTAATTTTGCTGTGTATGTTTTGTAAAGAAACTCCCTACTAAACCCCTAAAGGTATTTTCTGAGGCTTCTCGGGTTTCAAAGCCCGGCACATTTCTGACGGCTGTTGCAAACTTTCGCCGTCACTGGACAGTGCAAAGAAAATGAATTTGCTTGGGTCTATCCCCAATACATTAACGCAAGGATACAAATCTGAACTAAAATCATTATCAGAACTAAATTCTCATATCGATAAATGCATGACGTCCAAACCGTTCAGAGATTTAATTATCATCAATATCTAACCCTATTTTCAGATCAATCATTAAAAATGGTTTCGAAACAGAATTGGAGAAGACAATCTCTCATCACAGACTTATAGATTTCTGCTACATAATCAAAAACGGAAAACTAAAAATCTAAAATAGATAGAACATGTAGCTTCAGGGTGGCCAGTAAAAAAAGCGGTAAATACAGAAAGGCGAGATAACCGTTGAAAACTGGTGATG
>CAHIKZ030002223.1:1695000-1720000 GCA_903632075.3 Acanthosepion pharaonis | reverse complement strand
CTTTTAAAAAATCCCTATTCTCTTGTAAGGGAATAGAATATGTGTCAGGAATTAGTCTAGCTTGCGGTTGTTTCCAGGGTCTGCTGTGGCTGTTCGACCTTGAAACGGCATCTCTGTTGCAACTGCTGTATATGAAAGCCGCATCTGGTTCTATAGAAGCTGGGTCGCTCTCTACCGTCTGGGCCCTCTCCCCTCTTTTCATTTGTCTTCCCTCTTCTTTTCTTTCGTTTTAATTCCAGTTCTAACAGGAAGCTTCCTGATGCTGCAGTTTATTGCGTCAGTTACCCAAAATGATGGGTAAGATTGCGTCTGCTTCAATATAATGTTCATAATTATCTTTGTAACGAAGAACTTGTCGCGCTTCAAGTGTGGAACCGGTAGCTAGTTATCCTTACAGCATATCATTACGTATACAGCCGGCCTGTACGTTGTTGACATGGTCAAGCCTGACCAAGCGTCTTCGGGAAAGCAAGACTAATCTGGCTGCTATTCTTGGTAGTTTCAAGACATTCTTGTTTGGAGTGCGGTTTTGTCAAGTGATGTCCGGACTTATTTTGAGATTGCATAGATGGAAGGCATTGAAGCCGCTTTCTTGGCTCAAATACAGTATCCATGATTTACTTAATCTTAAATGTTTCTCTGTAAATTAATCCTAATTACGCCTTCGATTTACGCTATTTGAGATATTGAACGAAACCGGTACTAATATAGGAATATCGCTAATGCGAAGTGACATCAGTCGAAATTTCGTACGCCGGGTGAAGGTACTTGTATTAGAGTGATAATATGTCCATAAATCTGTAAAATGTTAGAAAATTAGTAGATTTAGATAGATTTCTTTTTTTTTACGGTTTATCGGTTTTGTAGTTTATTTAAAGTGAGAAAGTAATTTTTTTGATTGTAAGAATTTGGGAAAATAATGATTTAAGTGATGAAATTTTTACTAATTAACCCATATTACGAGGAAGAAGAGGTTGATTCATAGATTTCCACGGGGGATTTCCGGGTATAACGAACCTGACTTTAACTGGAACTCGGCTTATCAATTTCCAATTCTGAGCCATTATCCATTACCCCACCCGCACATACAAGCTTATAGCCCATGCTCATTTTCAAGATTTTTAAAACTTTTCCTTTATCTATCTATCTATCTATCTATCTATCTATCTATCTATTAAAACGTTTCCTTTATCTATCTATCTATCTATCTATCTATCAAACTTTTCATCTATTTATGTATCTATCTATCTATTAAAACTTTTCATCTATCTATCTATCTATCTATCTATCTATCTATCTATCTATCTATCTATCTATTAAAACGTTTCCTTTATCTATCTATCTGTCTATCTATCTATCTATCTATCTATCTATCTATCTATCTATCTATCTATCAAAATTTTCATCTATCTATCTATCTATCTATCTATCTATCTATCAAACTTTTCATCTATCTATCTATCTATCTATCTATCTATCTATCTATCTATCTATCTATCTAACTTTTCATCTATCAAACTTTTCATCTATCTATCTATCATCTATCATTTTCATCTATCAAAACAAAAAAAATAGATATGAATAAATATTCACATATTCATATATATATATATATATATATATATATATATATATATATGTATACATAATCATAAGCGCATTTATTTAGACGCATACATTCTTGGATATAATCTCTAAAGAACGTAGACTTCCAAATTTATTGATTTAATTTCCTCTAATGGAAAAACACGCACGCTCACAGAGACTCGAACACACACGCGCACCCACACACAAAAGGACAAATACATAAACTCAAATATACATAATTCCGTATATACATGTGCATAAGCCACTTTGTGAGTGGTTCATTTGGTACAGTCTACATTTCAGGAAATGGATTTCTCTATATAATAACGAATCACATGTCAGTTTACTTTCGTGTAGAATGCCCGATTCCTCTTAGTATTACTTTCGTAATATTCTTTCTAGTCCGATTAACCCCCTATAGCCAGCTGATGTCTGTGATCCCTGTAAAGGATAACATACTGGTACCAGTTTTGGAGTTTTTATTACAGTGGCTATTTTATTGAACACGCAGTCTTATCTGTCTATATTTCTGAGATGAGGTATTATGTGAACTATTAAAATTGTTCGAACTATCACCCTCATCTTTGTTGCCATATTTTTCACAACGTTTCGGCCGTTGTACGCTCCGGCCTTCTTCAGGTGGTTGGAATATCGAACTGAACACTTTATTTCGCCCGCTGGACACATGTTACAATGGATAAAGGCGTTAGTTAGATCTAGTGACAGGACCCAAAGAGTTCAATATCTGGTTAAGGCGGTGGAGAACTTGGAGAGGGGAATTAACAGGAGATAACTGATGAATGACATCCATTACATATGGCACGTAGGATTAGAACAGTCTACCCCAGGGAGCGAAATAAAGGGTTCAGTTCGACATTCCAACCACCCGAAGAAGGCCGGAGCGTACAACAGCCGAAACGTTGTGAAAAATATGGCAACAAAAATGAGGATGATAGTCGAACAATGTAAACAGTGTTCTCACTCTTATATATAGGGTTTCTGACTATATATATATATGTGTGTGTGGGGTGAGCGTGTAAGTGTTTTTATATTTTGTTTTTCAAAATCAGTCTTGATAGCCGGGAAATTTGTGATTGATACTCTATCCGATACTGTTAAAAATATATATTTACAGTGTTTATTTTCGCGCTAATGTCCTGATGATTTATTTTATCGTGTCGGCCGTTGTGCCCTCTGGCCTTCTTACATAACTGGCCCGCATTAAGAACTATGGGGTCCTGTCTACCTCCTCGTGTCACCCAATCTTTGACAGGTCTTGTTTTTAATTCTACTTGCTCACTAGCCACCCTCTTCATCAAAGGCATTTGTAGAGTTTATGTGTCTATATTTATGCACCTGTCTAAGATGTTCGAAGAAGGATAGCACTCTCTAAGATTCACTTGTTTTATTTGCTAGAAACCATTTTTTTTATCATTGATCTGAAAATGCGGTTGCATACAATTGGCAGTTTAATTATTTCTAAGCAGGTTGGTCGCCATGAATTACATCCATCTGAAAGTCTCGATATGACGAATTTATTAAAGAACATGATTTGAGTTCTTGGGTTATTGTTTAGGTAGCATCTTTCTGAATTCGTCTTGAAAAGATCACTTTGCCAAAAGGAAGTAATAGCGTAACACCAAATAAAGATTCCACTAAAATAAAATACAAAATATTATAACAAACTAATAAATTTAGCGACAATGATAGACGTCTGGGGAATTTAGAACCCGTTTATTTTCATAAAGGGTATCAGGTTGATTATTCTTTTTGTATTTATCTCTATCTATAAAAGGCATGATGTGTGTGTGTGTGTGTGTGTGTGTGTGTGTGTGTAACGAATGCACGGCCGCAATTTTTGACGGATTTGCACCAAAATTTACATGCACATGTTAGTTAGTAAGTAAGTAGTAAGGTCAAGACCGACGTTGCATTCCCCAACTCCCATCGATAGTGGAAATAATTGATTATTTCATGCTTCTACGGCAGTTTTCCTGTAGTTTGCGGCCATTTTCTACTGGCCAGAGTGAGAACCTATAGCTGGCTGACACGAATAGGCAGGAAGATTCTATTGACCAGCGTGAGAGCCAACAGCTGACTGACACGAATGTTAACTAGCATGCTGGCATACAAAAAAAATCCATAGCTGCATTCGTCACAAGTGGGAAAAATTTAAATCTGCATGGCACTTTACTCCAATTGGCTCATTCGCTTGCTTAAATTCAACGTTGATTCTGAGTCCGCAGAACTGGGTTGTGTATGAAAAAGTATTAGTTGTTCACATTCTTTTTTCATTCGGTTTTTCCAGTTACGAGTCCTTTTTTAATGCTGATCGTTTTGTGTTCATTTTGTTTAGTTCTTTTTTCGTAACAGATTTAATGTTTAGTATAGAGCTTAGAAAAAATTCTCAGTGTGAGATAGGCAAGAAGTAAGGTATGTAGCAACATCAGCACGGCAAAGGGCACTCCTTTAAAGGCAAGGAAGGGCAAAAATATTTTAAGTCAAGTGATAGCGATTGCTGTATGAGTCGTACGATTTTTGAATCAAGCTCGGGCAACGCCGGGCCATGCTGCTAGTCGTATATATTGAACTTTATTTATTGATGATTAGGTCAGGTCACTCTAGGGGTGCTACTGATAACTGATCTAGTACTGACAGTCACTTGGTCGAGTCATTGAAGACCAAACCGGCTCTCCTACCATGATTTTTTTGGGGCGAAGAGAGTGCCTAGACAGCAAGTAGGATTAAAAACAATACCTGTCAAAGAATGAGGAAAACAATGGTCATCTAACACAATGAGGTAGACAGGACCCCATGGAAATATAGACAGATATCAACAAAATTTAAACTAAAAGCTCTTGAAGCTTTTTTATTTAGTAAAGACTGACTAACCTGAAATTTTAAAATACTAACATCACGATAATAGTACCATTCGGCTTTCATTTCCGAGATGAGATATTGTAATTATTTAGACTATTTACTATTGTTCAGACTGTTGTCCTCATCTTTGTTGCCATATTCACGATGTTTCAAGGATACGTGGCGCAGTGGATTGGTTGTATCCAGTGACTTGACCCGATGAGTTGGGAGTTTATTGCTTGGCCACTGCAGTGGTGAACAAAACCTTGGAGTATAAGTGGAGATAAATGAGACATACGGAAGAGGCGTGGCACGGTGTACGAAATAAAACTTTCGGTTCGAAATTCCAATCACCTGAAGTACAACGGCCGAAACGCCGTGAATATGGCAACAAAGATGATGACAATAGTCCGAAGAATGTAAATTTCGTAAATAAATTCTGTTGGACTGAATGAAGCTAAAATGTTTATTAGATGAATCAATTGCAATCTCGGCCCTTCATTTTAGTCGAACATTTTTTGTTTCCGTTTTAATTTAACTGTTTCTCAAAAGTTTGGTTAATCTGTAAGACTGATTCAATAAAGACAACAAAAATTTTATTTATAATGGCCGCTGCAATGTATATCTCTGTATGTCTACTTAAACAGAATAAGGCCTTGTTTAAAATGGAGATCTCACGTGTCCTTAAGATTATTTAAATAATCCTCAGTATTATTCCTTCGCTCTTTTGCAACTCCTCAGATATCAGGGATAAACTCTGAAAGCATAAACTAAAGGAATAACGATTAAAATATTAATTCTGCTAGTATAGGGGGGGTCCCAGATTTAGCTGCCTATTTCAGTGAAGTCGGATAATTTTTTAAAAACTCATTTTTTATTTCTGCTTATGTTTAATGTGTGTTAAGAGAGTATAAATTTCCAATTTTATTTATAACTTTATAATTTTTCTAATTATTTTTCTAATTTTACTTTCATATCCCTTACACAACCCCATTGTTAATGAATACACAATCACACATCTTTGTTGACACTTCTCCTTGGATTTCTTTGAATTGGGTTTCATAAAAACAGAGGTTTATCGCCAAAAGATCAGTAGTTCAGGTGGGATTAAAGAATACATTCAATAATCTGTGCAGAAGTTAACACCTGAAATGCTTCAAAATGTTGTTTCGCGTCGCTAAGGATAGATTTGGAATTTGCAAAGATACAGACGTGTTGAAAATTATTCAATAATATTTTGAGGTAAAATTTATAAAACTATCTGTTTTGTACTATAATTAAGTAATACACATAAAATTATGCCATTTTTATTAAAAATTTACTTGAGTTCGCTGAAACTGATAGTTAATTCTGTATTTAGACGCAAGCATAATCTAACATTTTTGTTAAATGCTGTCCAAATCTATACCCGTTACTTTACGATTTTCTCAGTGATATTTAATAATTTTCTGTGCCAACTACCTAAAAAATAACAGAGAAGAAACATACTAAGAAAAGGAAATAGAATTTTGTTATGATTTAATTATAAATGTTGTTTTAGCACACATATCGGCTTATCATAATTTTCAAGCTTCAAACCGAGTGAATTTTCATGTTTCCTCACCATATGAAAGCGATAATAATTTGATAATATCTACCTGGAGAGACGATGCTTCCCACATAGATGTTTACCACTTCTTAATATGCGGCAACCAGCGGGAGCGCCTGAAAAACCATATGAGGATTTTAGCTCAATGATGTGAATGAAATTATATGGACGAAACTGTTCGGAAGTCATCGTTGGTTGTCCCACTACTAAATCTCAAGAAATTGTGCCTGGGGTTCGTGCGTACTCGCCTTGTGCAAGCTGTTCATCACACCAGACTATGCGGTTTCTTCCAGAAACGTTAGCTAAGCTCAGTTCAGTATAAACCACAGGTTGCTCTGTAAAGAAACCGACGCAACTGAGGGGGTATTTGCAACACAGATTAATTAGTCACCATATCAAACCGGTATTTTTGAAAACGAGCTGCCAGCAATTATATTATATTACTAGCAGAAATACCTGTCGTTGACTGGGCTTTAAAGTATCTGCTAAAATTTTTCTACTTTTTAAAAATATATTGATTAGAGAGTATTGAATATATAATATAATAATAAATGGCTGTTGATATTCCTATAGGTAATACAGCTATATCGATCCAGCTAACGCAATAAAAAGGACTGCTAGTTTTTATGTAGAACAAAGTGCTTGCTCCAGGCCAATATAATGGTTGATATAAACTTCTGGTCCGAGCTCTCTATAATTTGGTCTATAAATGAAGCAATCATCGCATATATAACTAAATAAAAGATTGAGGAAAACTATAAACATATGCATATATTACAGCAAACATTATTAATAAAAAATATACCATTATTGTAATGTCTATTTTCAGTATAATATGTTCGTTTGCTTTGTTGCTGCATTCCGTCGAGTATTCATTCTGAGTCTCCACGTCCTTAATTCTGGAGTTTCGGGAATTTCTGGCAGCTGCAGTCTACTGAGTATCAAGGCTATGTCTCATCTTCAGTTTCTTATTGAGTTTCAGTCTAGCTTCTGCAGTCCGTTGAACATTTAATGTACGTTTTCAGACAGTATTTTTCTTGATTTTCATAGCGTAGAGAATTTAATGTACGTCTTCTGTCAGTTTCTTATTGAGTTAATGTAATCTTCGTCTTTGATCCTCTTGTTCTTGACTTCGTGATGCCCGTGAAGCTGCATGCCTTTCCGCGTCTTCTCTTGCTCAGCTAATCTTATGCTCATTCTTTTTTTCTCCACTGGGATTGCTTAGGTGGTCCCTGTGACGTCGTCCCCCGGTCGCAGCGCCAACTGTGACGTTCTATCCTGATCTACCACGGCGCCAGTTGTGACGTGGCCGTTCCAGGGTCCTATCCCGGTCACGACACCAGATGTGACGTCCCTAAACAGCACCAATTGACGTCTTCGCCGCGGCGCCAGCTGTTCGCTCCTCGCTGCTCCGTCCGGGTGTCGCTGCTCCAAACGTGACGTTCTAACCCTTTGGTGATTCGGGTAGGAATCTGGTTAGATTTGATATCAGCTTCGCCGTTCCCCACCTGCTTCCAACGCCTGGTTACCAAGGTAACTGCACTGATCTCCAGTCTGCCTACCCACGTTGTGAATTGATCTTAGACAGACGAGATCAAACAGGGGGTTGGGGCCCATAATGCAAATTGAGTTCAACGGGGTGATAACACACAAATATGCATAAAAGAAAAGAAAATGAAAACTCAAAAAGTTCAAAGTATCAAAGAAAAAAAAGGTAACAAACTTTTTATGTCTAGTTGTTCGATACATAGGACTGCATCTACCTCCTGACCCGTTCTGTGGATTGTGGCGTCGCTTTCGCTAGGGCAAGTTTTAACGCTTCAAGTTGTCTGCTCTCTAAGAAATTTGTGTTTCGGCGTGTCTTTGGACGAAAGTCGAAAACTTATTTCTGTGGTCTGGTTCTAAGTCGCTCTTCAAACTAATTGTTCTTGGTTGAATAAGAGTCCAAAATTTGCGTGAATCTTGGTCAGCTATCTTGAGGCGGCTTCAACACTGGGCACTCATCTCTGCCGTCCGGGACTGAATTAACTGTCTTCTGCCCGCCAGGGTCGAACGAACTCTTCTCTGCCCGCCTGGGTCCGACTGAACTCGGCACTCAGGGCCAAACGAACTGGCCTCTTCTGCCCGCTAGGGCCGGACGAACTCGGCACTCAGGGCCAAACGAACTGGCCTCTTCTGCCCGCTAGGGCCGAACGAACTGATTTCTGTCTGGTGGGGCTTCGTTTTTATTGACGCCGACCAAAACCGGGGTGGGTCTGTTGGCGTCGGGGGTTCCTCGATAATTCTAAATACATATCCACCTCTTTTATTTCTGGTTAGGGATTTTCCACTCTTTTCCATTTTTGGTAACTTTTTTCTCACTCCCATTTTCTCACCATGCTTCTGAGGGGCGTGAACTGCCCTCCCCATTTCTTCGTAGCGGCTTCTCATACTTACACTCTGGATTGGGGCGTCGACAATTTTCTTCGTGCGTCACGTGACCACTCTCGGCCAATGAGGTCTTGGTCGGGTATCTTTCCTCCTCCTTCCTGCGTCATGTGATCACCACTTGACCAATGACGTCTTAGTCGGGCGTGAACAAACCGCGGCTTTGTTTTGGAAAAGAAATACCTTGTTTAACTAAAAAAAAATAATGATCTCTCCTCTTTCTTTTTCTTTCTTTCCTTCAAATCGCCGTTATCATGAACGGATAATGTGACAACTCTTTGTTCAACACGTGGCGTTTGTCAAGCAGTTTATCGGTAATGCATTAGACGGCTGGGTTATCCGACATGGTCTAAGAAAGGAATTTTCTCCAAGTTCTCAGCCAGTCTGGCGTCTCCAAAGCAGAAATAAAATATTTCATTTTCCTTCGGTTCATGTGTCTGACAACAAAATTTTATTATCGCAGGGCAAAAAGTCTGTTTTGTCGAAAAAAAAAACCCAGTGAAACTACTTGTGTGGGATTTTAATTTTCCATACCCAGCTAAGGCTCCAAGCTACACCTGTGTTTTGTCAATTATCAAAATCTAACGTTTTCAAGTGGACTTTCTTTGGTGACATCTCTTGATAACACAATTTCATTCGCGCGGACAGTGGGGAAATCGGTCAATGCTTGTTCGCAGGTGGTCTTTTAACCAATAGTTTAGATAACACCTCCCCTACCCACTCAATCTCATTGTCATTGTAATGAAACTCCTTTCGACATTTGACACTTATCCAAAATAACCCTTTCTTTTCTTATCTTTTCTTAAGCCGTGTGTGTGTGTTTCGCCTATGATCCGTCTCGCATTACTTTTTCCTTTTTTTCCCTTCTTCTTTTCTTTCTTTCAAATCGCCTGGATGCATGGCGCCACAATCCACTTGCAAAAAGAAAGAATTATTCTTAAAACCTAAAATACATTTCGGCCTTAAATAATCCTCAAATGGTTGATAAACCGTAAAAAAGCAAATCATATATCTATAAATATATCTTTCAAATCGCCTGGATGCATGGTGCCACACCCCACAAAAGTTCCTTTTTGGGGGGGCATTGTAAGAAGGGTGTAGCTTAAATATAATTTAAGCTGACAGAACCGATATCTGAATGATATAAAGCTGTTCAGGTTTGATCATTATAATATAAACAAATTTATCAAGAATTCAAATAAATTGTAAAGTTGCATATTAATGAAATTGTAATTCAAGTGATGCCTCATTAGTCCAAAAGAGACAACATTTATGGAAAAAACTACATAAGACCCATATCAATTGGATCATTATATAAGATCGAAACAGTAGCTATTATATAGGTTATAGGAAACTAAATTTGTGGTCTCAATCAAAGTTTTGGATGCAAAAATGAAATGAATTTAAAAAGATGCCATGGTTTGAATTTCATTTAAATCCATGGAAACAATTTTTTTGAAACGGGGAATTGTGCATCTCTGGAAACCCACTTTTTAAAATAAGTAAGACATGTATAGTTTAATTATTAGGTGTCATATATAGAATCTCTTTCAGACATCATAAAAAATCTATCCAATGACTGTATTGTTTAGATTTTTAAGGGGGCTAAAACCCCCACTTCACTTCTTCGGACTCTATATAACTACTTTGGCAGTTGGCATCAAAATATATCACGTGAGTAAAACATCATGCCCTATGGAAAAAACCCCGTGATAATAGAAGTTCAAATACTCAAGTTAGGGGCTTCGAAATTTTTCAGTATAGGGAGTTTAGCCGCCATTAGGGTGTCTAGGTATTATTGAAATTGGCTGATATTTTAGGAATAGGCATCATTTCACGTCATTAACCTGATTTTAAATTTTATTTAAATCAAAAAAAAATCGAGTGGGGGGTTCTACCCCCCCCCTACATCTTAATGTCCCTTACGGACCTCCTTTGATCAAAATGTAATATACTTATACGTAGCATTTTATATCCACTCTCAGGCCGGAAATTTATGCCCCAAATTTCCTAAAAAAAAATTGTCCAGTACTTTTTGAATCCATGGGTACATTTATTTTCAAAGGGGGTCTGACTCCTTTGTTCCCCTCAAAAATGAATCAAACATAGCTCATTACACTTCCTTTTATGTCTACTATCTATGTTCCAAATTTAATGAAAATCAGAGAAATAGGTTTTTCTTCCCAAAGACGGATAGACACACAGACATGCAAACAGACGTTCATCTTTATTTATAGATATATGTATATACATTTTTATATGGGACATTTAATTTTGTTGGCAGTTTTCTATTAATAAAAATATGGTCTATGTTATTCTGCTTTCACAATTGAATACATGGTAAATAATACTTTGCTTTTGTGCATATACATGTTTGTATAGACATAATTACTAGATGCAGTGATTGTAGTTTTGTTGAAGTTATATTTTGGAAAACAGTTTGATTTCTGTAAGAAATTGTAGGATATTATATGGATTAATACCATGAAAAGGTCTTTCATGTTGGTTGATTTTGTTTAGTGGCATATCAACCTCGATGCGTTATTTAAAGCCGAAATCTAAATATTTTGTACGCAATTTTATGGCTTCAATTGCAGATATTTTGTACATAATTTTGTACTTCCAGGGTAAAGGTATGTTTTGTTTTTTTTTTTAAATATATAGTTTATAGACGACAAAATGTATCTTTGGCAATTCTATTATAAAAATGTATTTTTATACTTTAGTGTTGCAATGATTGCCATTTTGCTATGAAAATGTATTATTGTTATTTTTTTTTTTATAAATATGTCACTGGTATTTAATGTATGTTTATATTATCTCCGTGAACCAAACCAAAATAAAAAAACACTATTTTCCCATACCCGGGACTCTTACGGGTGACACCTCCTCGGGTTAGGGCGGTTTCACGCTCTTCAAAACCTCCAATCTCTCGATCAGAGGCCTTGCTACCAGATGTAGTTTATCGTCATACCCAGAACTAATAGATGGGGAACTTCAACGTGGTATAATTGTTATCAAGCTGTCCCCGCTAGATCAGTTACGACTGAATAGTGAGTTCGATCCTGACTGGGTGCTCTATATTTCGACCTGGTGCTATGCTTAGTAAATCAATATATTCTGTTATAGATATTGGTATAGATTATAGATATGATAGATATTATATTACAGATATGGTTTTCTTGTATAATAAATGGGACGTCATGGCCGACCAAAGAAACGGTGTAAAGATACAAAACTAACTTTCACTAGATCAACACCAGACCAAAGGAGCTAGACTGCAAAGCTGATCGATCGAGTTGGCATACTATTATCCACCAGATAAAAAAGAATCAACATTCAAAGAGAATAGCTGCACCGTGCATCTTTGGCATTGGTCTCAACGACTAATTTGCAGTGTTCCCAATAAGCCAAACATCTCGCTTTCAGACTTGGTTTGCCGAGCCACCTCTCGATCTACTGATGAATTGCAAGGCAAAGGCTTTTTCGAAAATGAATGATATATCTTTATCTATAAAAGGCAGGTTGTGTGTGTGTGTGTGTGTGTAACGAATGCACGGCCGACATTTTCGACGGATTAGCACCAAAATTTACATGCACATGCTCCAAGTTAGCGAGAAGGCCAAAACCGACTTTGCATTTCCCAACTCCCATCGATAGTGGAAATAATCGATTTTTTCATGCTTCTACGGCAGTTTTCATGTAGTTTGCGGCCATTTTCTACTAGCCAGAGTAAGAGCCTATAGCTGGCTGCCACGAATAGGCAGAAAGATTCTATTGGCCAGCGTGAGAGTCAACAGCTGACTGACACGAATGTTAATTAGCATGCTAGCATTCAAAAAAATCGATAGCGGCATTCGTCACAAGTGGGAAAAATTTAAATCATTCGCTTGCTTAAATCCAACGTTGATTCTGATTCTGCAGAACTGGGTTGGGTGTGAAAAAGTATTTGTTGTTAACATTCTTTTTTCATTCGGTTTTTCCAGTTACGAGATTTTTAAAGATGATCGTTTTGTGTTCATTTTGTTTAGTTCTTTTTTCGTAACAGATTTAATGTTTAGTATAGAGTTTAGAAACAATTCCCAGTGTGAGATAGGCAAGAAGTAAGGCATGTAGCAACATCAGCACGGCAAAGAGCACTCCTTTAAAGTCAAGGAAGGGCAGAAATATTTTAAATCAAGTGAAAGCTGTTGCTGTATGAGTCGTACGATTTTTGAATCAAGCACGGGCAACGTCGGCTCATGCTGCTAGTAGTATTTAAATGACGCTTAGGTCATACAGAACCTTTAGACATTAATTATTGGCACAACATCTTTATGAATTACGGCCTTCTCTCCTGGAATTACAGGTGGTTTTATTTTAGAACAAAATATAATTCCAGGTTATGGTTAATGCAATTGTAATACGTAAACCGAAAAGACCGTAACTTCATTTTGCATTTCTCAAATAGATGTTACTTGGTCAACAGCACATAATCCCGTTCCTGTAAAAACCAGGGAAGAACTAATCTACGCAGACACTCTCTCTCCCGAAATTGGTATGTCATCGAACAGACTACCGAAAAGATGATTCCGCCATCAATAGAATCTTAACCACTTCATGTCTAAGGTCAACTGTTATCTATTCCATATATCTTCATATTATACCTCTCTTAGGCCCTCGTTGTAGCCCTTACAAAACCTCATTCAGTAAGGTTCCGTAGCTCGTGGGCATACATTACATGAAACAATCGTATTAAAAAGCTTATTATTAATGGTGGACAGGACCAGCACGATAAAATCTGTAGTATTGTTACCATATTCTTTAATTCTGAAAAAGCAATTTAAAAAACAAGTCTAATTAATAAATAAACAATAGGTCATCCCCCAAGAGAAAAGTCTTTGTAAATAATCGCTATTTATAATTGATATTCATATTTCTATAATTGTATTTAGAAATAGATTTGTAATTTATCACGCTGTGCCTAAAATTTATTCAAAGAAGACAATTACATACCAGATAATTGCTCGACATGTCTGTATTCACGCGACGACAGAAAGAAAATGGCGAATTTCATTTTATCTGTGTTTCCTTTAACCGCTTCCCAGTTTTCATTTATCCGCGTTCAGGTAGAACAATATACATATTCTAATCATATTATACATAGAATGTTCTTAATATGCAAAAGGAGGGATGCTGGCAGTTTGGATAGATCAAAGAGAAGCTACGAGAAGCTTTCTTTAAGCAAACATGTGGGAGAAAATGATATATAAATGTTTATATACTAGATAAATATTAGGAAAATCTATAACAAAGTGGAAAAGTATTTTTCTGCCACACGTTTCGTCCTTTAGGACTTCATCTAGATTGTCCAGCATTCACTGCCATAGAAGAGGATTGATATTACATAACAGTTCAATATTCTTTTCTTTATTTCATACGCATTACTTACTCGTAATGGTCAATCAAACTATCTCTTTATATTATTTATTAAGAGTATCTTAGTGTTTGGTCAGATATGTGAGTCGATTACTCTAGGAGGTGGTGGTATGACTGATATAGATAAGTGATTCATGACGACCATTAAAAATCATATATCTGTCATAAATCCCAATAAAGCGTGTAAAAATTATGATATATTAGAGAACATGGAAAACCGCAAATCTTGACAACACTAATCAAAATAACCTCATCAAATCTGAACTAGCGATGACCAATCTAGTGTATCAAATTCAGTGCCCAGTAGAAGACAGTGTTTCTTTTTAAGAATCAGCAATATCGGTCAAAGAGAACTCGGCGACCCGTGTTCGAATTAAGGTCAAATTCTTTACCTTCACTTTCGCACAGGTGTCCGTGAGAAATGTATGTATCTACCTCCTTCAGTTATATGTTAATTGACAGGTAAATCTAGGCTCTTTTGGTCTGTCTAGAAGAATTATGACTTTGGCTTGACACTTAAAAATTGCGCCATTTCTCTGTTAGTTCTTTCAACAAGTATAGTCGGGTCTACATAAACATGAAATTTTCTGTGTGGGTAGTCTGTTGTCATAATTTGAACACGATAGGAGAGTCTGTTACATATATATATATATATATATATATATATATATATATATATATATATATATATATATATTTCGTAACTTAAATATACGTTCATCACATAAATGATGGCATGTATTGAAAGTTTTCGCGGAGCTTGACTGCACAATGGTTCCAGTCTTAGAATTTAGGTGGTCAGATGTAAGGGGTAATATGGTCACAAATTGTCTGACAGATATGACCGTTTCTCCTGCTTGTGTGGCATAGTATAGTATCCTGTTGCTAGGCATTTCCAACGGCCACCTTCTTGACCCAGGACAGCACTATTTCTTCAAGCCACTTAATATAAGCCACCGTTTTGAGTCTGAGAAACTCACCAACAAATTTGGGAGTTCCTTCCTTATCAGAACGATCAGAGTCAGTTTTCAGAGTTTCTGTACCTTCGTAATCACCATTAGATACATCCAAGTCTTTCCAAATCCTCTGCTCTGTCTTCAGATTGACATCCAAACACAGTACGCGAAATTAAAAATTTGAAATCGTAACACTTTATCCATCGTACCCTGTGATTTGTCGTTATCAACAAGTATTTTTCTTTTATCAATAGTTATCTTTTGTTTGTTGGCAATGTAATTTGTATTGTTTTGATGTGATCAGTCTTTAAATAGTCATAGCTGTTATTATGCAGCAAAAAGGTTATGGATTAAAATTCCTTTCACCAGAGAAGACATATTACCATATTACCATCTTTCATTAATTATTATAGACAAGTGTTTGTTTATTTTATGTAAATTCTTTTCATAACGTATAAGTTTCGGTAAAATATTAAGAGTAATTTTAAGTGGGGGTAAAGATGAGTTACTGTGTATATTTCTTATAATTATGTCAATAGTTTACTAACAGGAACATTGGTAAATATGTTTTCAACATCAAGTGAAGCTATGATTTCATTGTCGGGTTTTTCACTTTTTAGGATTTGGATTACTTCTAATGTTGACTTAACACTATATTTATTAGGAAGGTAAGAAGTAATAAGTTGGTTAATGTGTTTTGTTAGATGATATACAGGAGTTGGAATTTGCGATATGATAGGATGGAGAGGATAGTTAGGTTTATGTGTTTTTATATTGCCATATATGTAGCCGGCTCTATAATCACCAACAACTTTAGGCAGTTTTAAAAAGTTCTGTTCAGCATTATTAGCATTAATAGGTTTATTAAGCTTTGATTTTAGTTGGTTGGTCGGGTTCTTTTTAAGTTTTTTAAACTTTATGTGATCATGGAGCATGTGGTCAAGTTTTTCTGTTGTAATCCAATTTGTTTAGGATGACAAAAATATATATATATATATGGGGTTCTCATAAAATCTCTTTACAATTTAAAAGCTATATTACAAAGGCAATTGATGAGATATCTTAATCAGCTCTGTTCTCTGTACTTAGTAGTTTACAAAGTTTTTAATCACATTGCATTTCTGTATTTGAAGTATCCTGTTGATGGAAGAGTTACTGTTAAATGAACCTCTAATATTTCCAGACCGGTGGCTTGGAAGGGATGGCCCAATTTTCTGGACACCCAATTCCCCACATAAGATTCCCTCGGACTTTTTTGTATGGGGTTATGTTAAAGATATCAAGTATCGAACAAAGTTACGATACACCACTGATCTAAAACAAAAGATCACTGACGCCATTGTAACCACTGGTGAAGCTATGTCACAGTGAACATGGTAAGAAATCGAGTACTGTCTTGTTGTGCTTCTTGAAACTAATGGTACCCATATAGAAATGTATTAAAGTAGTTTCAATTTCAACACCGGCACATGAGATTTGGTTATAGTGGTGAAGGCTTCGTGCAGGACCAGCCACACTTTTTGAAGGGCCGAATACAGTTACCATCTAAGGCTATAGAACCCAGTCTGTCCTGCTATTTTACCCATACCTGGGGGGAGAAGAAGAGGATTTACACCTTTCCCAATGGTATTAGCACGTAAGTGAATGCAAGGGATTCGACTGGAATTCGAACTCGACTCTGCGATTCCTCAATCCAAGCCGCTATCCATTACTCCACCGCACCTCTCTCTCCCTCTCCCTCTCTCTCTCTCTCTCTCTCTCTCTATATATATATATATATATATATATATATATATATATATATATATATATATATATATGTGTGTGGGCATTAATAAAGGCAAGGCGAAAACTTATCTTAGCTGACGAGTTTCGTCCTCTGAGTGTTTTTAACGAGGGTATTTTTCAGCGCGTTTACGTCGCCACCGAATGTTACACAAGATCGAAGGTTAAAGTGGATTTAACGGCAGTACCGTACAAAAAATACCCAAGCCCCCTCGTTCCTAATCCTTTTGGAGACACCTCAAGCACTAAGAAGGAAACCCAGCCACTCCCGAAGAAGACGTAATACTTGTGTGGAACCCGCCCCGTAGGGGTTGTGCTTAAAATCATTTGAACCTGCACGCACCAAAAGGCCAAGGAGCGATATAAGGTCAGCGTCAGCCAAGATAAGTTTCCTTTTGTCTTTATTTATATTGTCTTTTACAGATATACACAAAATTTTACCCACGTCGAGCACACACCCGCATACACACGTATATATATATATATATATATATATATATATATATATATATGAGTGTGTGTGCGTATATGCGTGAGAGTGATTGATTTATGGTAACAGCCTTTGGCAGTTACTGTCTCGGTAGGTAAGTTATGATTGACTGTTTTGTCCAAGTGCATAAGTACCCATAAACTTCGTAAACTATTGTAAGATGATAGGGACAAGAAAGTTTCTCAAAATAATTGTTCAAACATCGTGTGAATAAAGAAAAATATTCAGAGTCTACAAAAGTTATTAGTGTAGACGGAATATAAACATTTCGTTATGAATTCGATCACAGCGAATCGAAAATATATTACACAATCGATCAGTCTATCTATCTATCTATCTATCTATCTATCTATCTATCTATCTAATCGCTGTCTCTCTCAGAGAGAGAAACAAACTGATAGCAACAAACTGAGATAGATAGATTGCTATCTATCTCAGTTTGTTGCCATCTATCTATTTATCTATCCCAGTCTGTTGATATCTATCTAGCTATCTAGCTATCTATCTATCTATCTATCTCATACGTCAATTCTTTTACCCAGTATTAATTGCTTGTTAAATAATATTGAGAAAGAATACGAAATTTTGCGATACTGATGGAATTTGATCCGTGTCTGTATAGATGAACTAGCTGTCGGCACAGTTGACTGAAAAGCTTTTAAGAGCGCTCTTTCATACAGAACTAATTATTGAACCATTACAGTCGATATCCAAACAACACCGTCTATATGTATTCAAGTTTTGACTCTCCGTCCCTTAGTCCTTTTATTGAGGATAATATGACCCAAAACTTACTTAACCCATTCAGTCTTATCTTTGAAACGGTGGACATTAATGGATTATTGATAGAAATTAATGGATTATTGATAGAAATTAATGGTTTATTAATAGAAATTAATGGAGTATTGATAGAAATTAATGGATTATTGATAGAAATCTTTAATTAATAATATATTTTACTTAACTTTTTATAATTAATACATGATTTTACAGTGGTTAAGCAACGGTTATCAGGACGGCACTATGTTCACATAAGTTTGACCAACTTGTATAGATTGTATTTAATTATCATCTTTTGTATAATATCATCATTAAGATTAATCATCAATGGTAAATAGCAAATGAATATGAATCTACGTCGTGTCAATCAGGTGGCTAATTATGAATTTTAAAAGGAATATATTGGTTAAAATAGTCTTTTTTTGTTTTCAGTGAAAGGATCAAAGCATCCACCCGGTTCCACCTCTATGTAACAAACAGCAATCGTCCTGGGTAAGACGATGAACTACATCTGGAAGCAAGGCATCTGATCAAGAGGCTTTTGAGGAGCGTGGAACCACTTCTTAATTGCTGTTGTTCCAAGGTCTACCCTGACTCGGGGTGGTCGAACCTGCAAATAGTTAACACCCAAACGGTGGTCAAGACTCTATGAAAGTATCAAAATAGTTTTTTATAGTAAAATAATAGCAAAAAAAACAAAACAAATAAAGAAATGCCATAATTATATTTTTGGAAAAAGAAAAAAAAAATACCAGCAATACATTTGACTCTCGACAAAATCCCTCTTCACAAAAATAAGTCAAGGAAACCTGATGTAGAAACTGATTTCTTAAAAAGAATACATATTCTATTCACCCACCTCCTCCTCCTCATCATCCTAATTATCACCACTTTGACTTTTGTAATCGTAGTGGGGATGCGAATGCAGAAGTCACACTCAATCTCTCCCACAACGGTCTATCAACCGCAGCCATCAGCAGTTCTGGTACAGTCATATTTGTCCATTGTTTGACATTGTCCAACCAGTTTTTGCGTTCGGTACAGTGAAGCGAAACACCCTCGTTCATTTCGTATTCCATTAGTTAGGAGGAAGTTCCACTCAGATAAATTCTTCCCTAGAACTGTTGCTTTCTGGAACAGAATTCCAGGCGGATGCTTTCTCGACTACTGTAGTCTTAACCTCATCAAGTCTGGGGTTAACCGCTATTTTCCCAACGTCTCCTCATAAACTTCGCCCATTACACTTACGACTCAGTACACCTCTACTTTAAGTGGTCCTTGGGCCTTGTATAGGGTGATGATTAGAGATGAACGTCGTGCATATTCTGCCCTTCGCTTAACACGTCAAACATCCAGTAATATGGAGTACTGATTTTTCTTCGTCTGCAGTACTTTTACACAATATATATATATATATATATATATATATATATATATATATATAGAGAGAGAGAGAGAGAGAGAGACAGACAGACAGACAGACAGACAGACAGACAGAGAAAGAAAGAGTGATTGAAGTTAGTTATCAGTTGAAATTCTGTCAGGTTCAGTTTTATTCACTCTACACTGGTGCCCTTGAAAAAAAGCACCAGTGAACCTTCTTCCAGCTTTGTATAACAGGACCTACTGGATTGACGTGCCTTCTTTGGCAGCCAATCTAGGAGAATTCCAACCTGAAGAGGTCTATTTGAAGACCTCGTCTCACTTCCTGCACACTTTATTCTTCATCAGCTCTGCAACAAACCGTTGCTTCTTCAACGTAACCCTTCAGCACGATAATCATATCATACGTGAAGATAATCTTGGAGTTCGCATCTAAACTGAAATATCGGAATTGGTTTCCCGTTTTCACACCCACATACACATAAATGTGTGTGTGTACGTGTGTTTATAAATATACTATCCTATGAGTGTGAGATAGAATGTATATTTATTAATACATATTTTTGCTGTGTTTCATTACATTGAGCAATGTTTCGATATGTTGCAATTCTATCACCATATATCCGTATTTTTATCTATCTATCTAATTGCCTTAACCTTCGATGATTGTGGCCTGATTAAACATTTCATTGATTGTAAGCATACAACCGATATATATATATATATATATATATATATATATATATATATATATATATATATATATATATATATATATATATATTGAACAATAAGAAAATAAAAATTAAAATCTTTAGACACACTGGGTTGTAGATTAATATTCTTTGTTTTTTTTTTTTATTATTCCATTTAGATTCCTCGACTAGTTTCGGACAAAATGGCCATCATCGGGAGAAGAAATATTTCTGCTTGCTGGTAGCACTAAACTACAGAAATGAATGTCTTTTGCTGGAGAAAATGAACTTTTGTCTGTAGTTTTCATTTGTTTTTTTTTATTTTTTTATCTTTTTAACATGAATCTTTTAACATTCCTTGTATTAGTCAAACAGTCTCTTTTAAGTTGTTATTTGAGAAACGCACTATCCACAATATTGAGGATTCATCATAAATGAATATCGCAAACGTTAAGCTATATATATATATATATATATATATATGATAAAATATAGTTTTAAGGTATGCCAAATTAATGGGTTAAGGCGCTCCTTATCAAGGATAGAGCGTATGTAAATATCAAAGTTTAACATGAAACTAAACTGAATTAGCGACAGTCTGTTTCATGCTAAACAGAATGGATTAGCATAAAACAGACTGTCGCCTCCAGGTAATGTCTTCAATATGGACTTTATATATATATATATATATTTCCTTTGCCATTTAAACATTAATTTAAAGGATAATAATAACTAATTATTTAAACAAGAAAAAATTAAAAAAAATGAAATCCGCCTATATTATTATTAAAAAACATTAGAAAACCGCAGAATATTCTGGAATATTAATTTAATTTTTGTCGTCGTTCTCCCCAGAAATAACTACATTATCTTTTCACACTCAGTACCGAAAGATAATGAAAAAAGAAAGAAAAGTTATGAGGAGATAGTATAAAGGGATTGGTAACTTATGAAAAGAAAAAAATAACTACATCCTACACATATGCACATACGCACACGTATAAGCGTACACACACAAGCATAGTCGTGAGTATACACACACACACACACGCACACACACACGCACTCATGTACATAAACAAAGAAGAAAAAATTAACCTAACATAAAAAAAGCGATTAAATTATTTTGAACTTAATAAAAATTAACGAAAAGGAGAAAATTGGCAAATAATTGCTGATATCTTCTGACGATTGGACTGAACAATTACGTGAAGTTTCTTCTACGATACTTCAGAGTAGAGGTACTGAAGAAAACATCAATCAGCTAAGTGACAAATTTTACAATTGTATTAATCCTATATATATATATATATATATATATATATATAGTTTATGAAAATTAATGACAAAATGGAAAAAAAATGTTAGTCATTTACGACTCCATATGTATCTAAAGGAGAACTTGACGAATGTAAAACGTTGCTTATAATTATGTATAAATAGGAAACTTTGAAAATCTGAAATTTTAAAATTTTAACTTAAATATTTATATAGACTAGTGCATACTTTTAAACTAGCTCCTGCGTATGACTAATTGTGGCTCCAGCTTAAAACTAGAGGAATCACTGGTCCAGCTTAGAAAACAGTAATGATAATTTTGAAGAAATTACTTTGAATTCCTCAATTCACTCCATGGAGCTTCAGAACCTCACCTTCCCTCATTCAGACGAAATGTCCAGTTCCGACCAAAAGACCGAAAATCCACTTTGAGGCTGAAACTCCGATTTGTGTCGAAATTCAAGTTCAGGTCGAAAATTTAGTTCTTTAAATTACAAACTCAGCGGAACGTCAATTGTGTTGAGTTCTTCAAATCTCAAACCCTGTAGAACTTCAAAACCTCACGTCACGATACCTCTGATTTTAATTCTCATTCTTTGTCATTTTGTGGAATTTCCTCAATTACAAAGTTTTTGGGGACATTTTGAACTGAATTCAAAACAAAAAAATTAAATTCACAATGTTTTTTGTTTTACTTTAAACTCAATCTAAATTGAAAACTTAAAATCACTAATATTTTTGAAATTTGAATTTTTATCAGTTCCCCACTCATCCGGACACAAATCCTAATCCTGGATATTCAAGCACCAGATGAAGGGCAGATTTTCAATCCCGGGATCATCCTGATTCCAAAAAGGTATAATATGTCTAAATAGAGCAAGGGTGGCTCGAGTTAGTAGGGTTTCAGACACACGGATGGACAGACAGAATTTGCCGTTTATTTATTTAGATATATCTGGGTATGAAGAAAAATATACAGAAAAAACAAACAAAAATCTTAATATGCAATTATGTTGTATTAATGTTAATATAAAGTCAACGTCGGACGTTTCGGTCTATTTTAGACCATCATCAGGACTTATTTATTATTAACATTAGATTCATTATTAACATTAGAACATATACATTTCAACATGAAAAAGACGATGGACATAGAGCACAACTAATCCAAACAAGATAACTGAAATTTCTATATAAAAAAATTTCCGTTCTTATATGTTTGAATTAGTTATCTGTTTCCATCATTTTTCATGTTGAATTTTATGTTCTAATGTTAATAATGTTTTAAAAATAAGTCCTGATGATGGTCTAAAATAGACCGAAACGTCCGACGTTGACTTTATATTAACATTAATACAGCATAATTGCATATTAAGATTTTTGTTTGTTTTTTCTGTATATTTTTCTTCATGCTGTCGGATCTATATTCATATATTTGCTTACAAATATCTGGGTATATAGTCGAGCCAATTTCGTTTAGTTCTTTATACTTTTATTTTTGATTTTATCACTTTTCAATAACAAAATTGATAAAATCTAAAAACATAAACTGAACGAAACTGACTAAACAAAAGCAAATTTACTTGAAGCAAACTTAATGTCGTTGATCTGGCGATTAAAGCTCTTTTCTCTTAGTGAATTGCTTTATCTTTTAACACAGAATTTTTTTAATCTATTATGGCCAGACTGCTTACGGTGAGTAACTAATTTAGTGAGTCAGTTGTTTTGTAAAATGCCCCTTTTTGGCTTCATATAATGCTCGAAATACAGTCCCCTCCAATAGTATAGGAACGGCAAATGACTTCTTGTTCACTCATGACCTTTGGGTTTAAGATAAAAAAGATGAATATAGAACAGGAGTTCAGAATTGCAGCTTTTATTTCCTGATATTCACACTTAGATGCGTTAAACAACTTAGGACATAGCACTTCTTGTTTGAACCAACCCATTTTGGAAGTGAGCAAAACGATTGGAACACGGGACGGACATGTTTCTTGTTGCCCGGCTGTTTCCTTTTAGATTGACTGTTTAAACGTTAAATAGCACCGAATAACTATTCTTGGTTTTAGCCTTAGGTTTCACCTGTAAATACGTCATTTCTTGTTAAAAAAGATAAAACAACATGAAGACGTTAGAGCTGTCCATGGTAGAAAGGAAGCCATTTTGAAGCTAGGAAAAGATGGGTAAAAATCAGAGCCAAATATTGGGCATAAACAACCCAACACAACAATTTGGAATGTCCCGAAAAAGAAAGAAATCCCTGATCTAGTGAGAAACAGGTATAGAACAGGTCAGCCTAAAATAAAACCCAAAATACAACAGCAATTGATAAGAGAATAGTTGTGAAAGCTGTCAGGAAAACTCGCAAAACAATACTCAGTGCCACAGTGCAGGGGTGAAGGTTTCATAATACACTATTCGAGAGCGGAAATATAGAGGCCATACCACAAGATGCAAACCACTGATCAGAAGTAAGATTCGGAAGGTCAGATTGAAATTTGCAAAGAAGTACAGAGATGAGTGACAAAATTTCTGAAAGAAACTTTCAAGGACTGATGAGACCAAGATTAAGTGATCGAAATTTAAAGCGTGGAGGAAGAAAGAATCTGCTTATGATCCAAAGCATACAAGCTCGTCTGGGGCCAGAGTCTTGGTTTGGGGTAACATGGATGCATCTTGAACAGGCTCATTCATATTTATTGATGATATAACACATGATGGTTGCAAATTTACAGAGAAATGCACCCAAACTAACCGGGAGTGAGTTTACCATGCAGCAGTTTAACAATTACCCAAAACATACTGCCAACACAACAAAGGACTTCATCAGAGTAAAAAGTGGACAGTTTTAGACAGTCAACGGACCTTAACCCAACAGACAGAAGAATGCAAAACCCCTGGATCAAATAAGAACTGAAAAAGGTGTAGTTAAATGTCTGGAAAAACATCACACGTAAAGAATGCAACAGTTTGGTGCTACTAATTGGTCGCAGGCTTGATACAGTTATTGGAAGCAAAGATTATACAACCAAATATTAAATATGATTTACTTTATGACTATCTATTCCTTTAAGTTTACTCACCTAAAAATGGTTTGATCTGCTATAAAAGGTATATTCTATGATGATTAACATCTAAATTTAAATTTATATATATATATATATATATATATATATATATATATATATATATATATATATATATATAGATATATATATATAGATAGATAGATAGATAGATAAAAATCCATGTGTAAGTGAATCCTATTAATATAAAATATTAAAACTGATCCACAATAAATATCTCAATATATTTATTATACAGCATAAAAATGAATTACATAAAAATGAAACTCAATTGTAGCCCATTTGTATAGCCATTTCGCACCCCGGGATGAATTCCCTGGAACTTGTCAATTCTAAAACGTTTGATAAAAAAAACAAACGTTCTAGTATTGGTAAGCTCCGGGGAATTTGCAAGATCATTCGTTCACAAGATACGAAAACAGTTAGAAGACGCGGAAATTCTCCCAATGTCTGTATCAATACGTAAAAGGCATTCTGCACGTTCTGATAAAGTGAGAACATCCAAATTTATTCAGGAAGTCAAGCAGACAACTGATGAAAACCAAGGTCAATCAATGAGGTCAATTGCCAAAAAGCTGCAGGTGTCTGAAAAAACAATCAGTCAGTGTTCCTGAAGACATTCGATACAAGACCTACGTGATGAAGAGGAGTCTGAAAAAAACGAAAGA
>CAHIKZ030002223.1:1575000-1690000 GCA_903632075.3 Acanthosepion pharaonis | reverse complement strand
ATGTAAAACTTGGGATGACCCATGCCCTTTGTGCCTCTATGAAAAGCTGCATATTATTAAGTTTCTAAATAATAATGAATCTCTTAAACAATAGACATGAGTTAACGGTTTTCTGTCGACATCATCAAATCTATGGTTTGAATGATTAGCTAAAACAAGCATACAATATAATAACTTTTATAATCCTTAGCCAAAATAAACAGTTTAAATACCCTACAAAGAGATAACCCTTTATGAAGTCGTCAAAAAGCAAAAGTTACGGCAGTTTTTATATGCTCAAATCCCTTTCATAAAGAAATAAAATAAAAAACAAATAAATCTCCATAGACACGTAAACCAGACTAGGCTAAAACATCTTCCGTTTCAAATTTAGACACCCCCACCTTACCCTGACTTGACATCTATGAAAGTAACTCTATACTGATACTTATTATTAACACCCAACACACGCCTACCCAATTTAAACAATTCGCCCTAGCTGTTACCATGGAAATTTTGATTTCAATTATTAAAACACGTAAATTTCTGAAATAAGTTATTCCAACAAAAATTTCGCTTGAAGATGGAACAGAGCTTTCTTTAACTCAATTTAATTCAAAAAATTATATTGAAATTTTCGGCTCTTGTTTTGAAACATGAGACCTCGTATGTCGCGAGTTGGAATCATATTTTTAAATAAATAATTATATATATATATATATATATATATATATATATATATATATATATATATATATATATAAATGTACATTACTCCTTCCTTTGATACTTTTATAATACCCTTTGCTTTTTATTATTATTCTTATTTCTTCTTCCCATCCTCCTCGTCCCTTTCTATAATACCCAACCTTGTTTAAAAATAATACAGTTTTCATCAGTTTTTAAAAAAATAAAGCGTTAAGAGGTAATTTGATAAACATTTCCTAAGGATACCGTAAATTTGATTCAACTGTTCTCCGATTATATATATATATATATATATATATATATATATATATATATATATAAATATAGTTAGCATAGATATCAACACTTAGGGCGACAGTTCTTTTTCATGTATATGCAATCGTCAGCCACGTGGCCTGACGATTGCATCTAGCATGAAACAGTCTATCGCCTCTAAGTGTTGACTTCTATGTTCACTTTTATATTTACACACGCTCTATCTCTGATATTGAACACTTTATTCCATAAATATAGCACACCTTAAGACTATATTTCTTCATATATATATATATATATATATATATATATATATATATATATATATATATATTTTATTGTTTTAAACTACAATTCTCCATGATTTTCTCTCGTAGTAGATTCATATCTTTTCGATGCGTATCCAAATATATAACGTCACACATTATGAAATGGACAAAGTCCGACAATTAGTTAAGACATTTTTTTATGTTTATACATTCTTTTTTTATAGATTCAAATATTTAAGTATATTCTTTTTTATAGATACAAATATTTAAATATATATCTCATCTTCTAGTCACCTCCTCAACGACGCACGGCACTCATAGCAGCTGAAATTGCCTGGTATAATACTGACTTCGCTGATTTTAGTGAAGATTCACTGGCTGAAGTTGGCGAAAAACACTCTGCTCAGTCATCTCGCCGAGTTTTCCACTGGGATCAATGAACGGCCCATGGCTCTCCGCATATCTCTTGCTTCTAACCGGTATTCCACCCTAATAAGTGCTTATTAGAGCCAGGGTTGGAATTGAGGTCACCTTTTACGTCACTCTCGATTGCATTCTTAAAGATTTTCCACGTAATGACAAAATCATTTTCATCGGAGACTTTAACGCTATAGTGGAAAGGGGTCACATTGTTTGTGCAACCCATAATATCACCATCAGCAACATTTGGTCTCGCCTGCTAAATAAAAGCAAGACCGCATGGATTCATCCTCGCTTCTAAAACTAGCATCTCACTGACTAGTGATAACCCGATGTTCCGACCTATATGACGTCCTGATTACCCGTGCTTTAGGTAGCACTGAGTTCGATATGTATCATCGACTTATTCTGTGATGCAACTTAAGATCAGGCCTCCATTTAGGAAAAAAGGGGCAAAGAAATAGTTAAATCTTGCTCCTTTAAAAGACCCATTTCGTGTCTCTAAGATCCAAGTATCTCTTACTAGTACTCTTGATGCGAAATCTTATCGTATGAGAATGACTACTCCAACGGGTGCCGAGTTGAGTGAAGAACGGGAGTGTATCTGTCGCTTCTTTCTTATACGCCGTCACAAAGTTGATTTTTAGCACAGCTCATCGCCATCATGATGACTGGTGGAACGATAACAATGTCGTAATTCGAGATCTGCTTACCCTAAAGAATAGAGCATACCATGCCTCACTTGTTACACGCTGTTCTAGCAGAGCAAAAGAGCTTCTCCAATTTACGTTCAGAGGCCCAAACCCGCCCTGCGTCATCAAAAACAACTTGTAGCGCAACAAGGCTGCGCAAATACAAACCTATGGTTATGAAAAAGAGCCACAAAAATTCTACAACAACATCAACGCAGTGTATGGTTCATTAATTCCTCAGTCACTCTCCTACGTTCTATAGACGGAAATACTTTCATCAAAGATTGAATATTGAACCGGTGGGTGGAATATGTAATGAGTTACTCAACTGTGTTAAACAAGTGATCCTGAAGTTGCTGATCGTTTGCTGTCATTAGTTCTAATGCCTGATTTCGACACGCAACCGTTCTTTGAGGAGATGTGTAGAGCCACAAAGCGTCTTCACAACATATCTGTGGAACCTGATTGTCTTCCAGGAGAAATATTCAAGTATGGGACTTCAAAAGTCAATCGTCGCTTTCATCGTTTTATCCCTTATGTTGTGGAACGCACAGTGCGTTTCCCAGCAATGGAAGGATGCGAACATTATCATGGTCTACAAACGAAAAGAGAACAAAGCTGACTGTGGAAAGCAGCGTGGGATCTCCCTGCTTGTAGTTCATGCCAGTATTCTCCTCCAACGTCTCCTCGCGATTGTCCTATATTTTCTCCTACCAGACACAATGTGACATCCGTAAAGTCCGCAGTACGAGAGATGATTTTTGTGGCGCATTCACTTCGGGAAAAATGCAGAGAACAGCACAGAGATTTTGTGCATTCTGGCTAAATGTTGCTGTTCGCCCAAGTTCATAGCCATTATCAAAGATTTTCACACCATTTAACATATATTATCGCGTTGTATCTGCAGGCATAATCTCGAATGATTTTAAAACAAAAGTAGGTGTGAAGCAAGTCTGAGCGCCGTCCTTATTCAACATCTATATTGCTTTTGTGACAACTGGAAGATGTCTTTTTCGCTGTGCTTTCTTCAATCCTCGTCAGCTTCATGCTCCATTGTTTTGATTTTCAATATACTGACGAATCTGCTTACCAAATCTGCATCATGTACATGAAACTATAGTAGTCCTGACCTTATGATTAATATTCGAAACACTGAACTTCTCTGCCAGCCGTCCGATGCATCAGCTAATGTTGAACAAATTAAGTGCGTTGTCAACTTTTCGTGTCTAAGAACAGTACTGTCTTCCATATGCAGGATCGATGACGAATTAAAAAATCGCACCCATCAAGCATCTAAGGCTTTTGAGCAACTTTGTCGTCAAGTCTTTCAACACAGGAACTTACTCACTTCCACAAAGGTCTCAGTGTACAACTCTATATGATTATCCATCTTTCTGTATGGCTATGAAACTTGCACGCCATATAGAGCAAATATACGAGCTCTTTAAAGTATCCACATCCGGAGTTTTCAACGTATCCTTGGACTGTCATAGGAAGATCAAATTCCACATAGCAATATTCCCCAGTAGCCGAAGCAATGGGGCTCTTGTCAACCAATGACAGCTAAGGCGGATTGATCATATTACCAGGATATCCAAAGAGGATCCTATAAGCAGGCTCTCGGGGGACCAGCGCTATATTGGAAGATCGAAAAAAACGTTTCAAAGATCACCTGAAAGTAATGCTAAAACAATATTGATCTTGCGGCACTGGAAGTTAGAGAAGCCACTTTGAGGACACTGTGCCGTAAGGCCATTGAAAGATTTGGAACTAACCGAACTCAAGTCGAAGAATTTGGTCGACAACAACGTCATGATCTCCTACTGCGAGCTCGTATGTGTGCTCTATATGGCGTCCAACCTGTGAACGGCAATATGCGTCTCTTCGCAGCCATCAACGTCAACATAATGTCATCAAAATCTGATTTCTTCAATTCTTGGTGGAGCAGACATCGTTGTTGTCGTCATCGGCGAATTTCATAAAGAAAAAAGCATCTGTGTGTGTTTTAACATATTAGATTCTACGAAGACATAACTTTCATTGAACTATTAAAAATTGATAATTCCTCTTGTAATCATTGATTTTCTGTTCAGTCCATTATCGTTGGAGCATGATTAGCTTGAATCAATATTTCTGCTGAACAAAAATTCAATAGGCTATTTTAAAAGCTAAGGATACTTAACATTTCTAATGTCAGTAAATAGTTATTTATTTCGTGTTTTGTTACGTAGATAATTTGCAATACCTTAGATGTTTTCTGACTGTTAAAGATTATTTAACATTGTATTTTCTAGTTTGCTTTGAATTTAGTTAAGGGTACTAATTTGCTTTAAATGTAGTTGGATATTGGCATGTAGACCTGATTTTGTGCCTTGAAAACTTGGAATATGCTTCATAATCTTGGTCCCCTGATCAATATCCTCTTAATAAAACAAGGAGGTTAGAGTGGGGTGTTTTTCACTGGAAAGTCCATGTTGGTGGGGTGAGGGATTAAAAAAAAGCTTTTGTGACGTCACTGACAGTTTGTCATATTGGCGTATGCTCTCAACCAATCACAATGTCATCTGATTTTAAAACATTTCTTTCAGCCATATTATGGTGATGATAATGATGATGTTCATCCTGGGGCTCAATATGTTTATGTGCTGCTCTTATAAACTACAAAAAACATCAAAAGGAAATTAACTTCAATCATGTTTATATTACCAGAGGGAGAAAAGCATTTTTAGATTTAAAGTTCTTTAGTTTAATGTCTGGTTAAAGATAATATCACCTTGGAACGCTGGTTATCGTCAGATCACCGAAGTTAAGCAAGGTTGAGTCTGGTCAATACCTAGATGGATGACTTCTTAGGAGTACCAAGTGCTGTAAAGTTAGATGCAATGTGCGTGTGGTGTAATAGATGAAGCTCAAAATTCCAAACTGCTTCGTTACAGTCATTGATGCGAAAATACTCATGAATCGAAACGAGATATGATCGCCCAAGTGTGTCACATCAACTCGTACCAACCAGCATTAAGCCAGCGTGGCAGAGCAATGGCCCATTCCTCATCATAAATCTGGGGACGTCCGACAAAAGGGCGTTCAAGAGCTGAGGAGTAAATTTGAATAAATGTCACCCCGCAAAAAAAAGAAGAAAATTGACTTACGACGAAAGATTTGAGAGTTAATCCGAACACATAAAATACTCAGCTTTGGTCACCTCGTCGTGGTATAATGATTAGCAAGTATATCATCGTAAGAACGATTGTAACTAAGTATTGAGTTCAATCCTCATAGGTATTTCCCATACTTTCAGATTTGTGCTACTAAGATGTTTAGAAAATCACTATAAATGTTCAGTTTTTTTCTCACTGACAAACGGATTAAGTAAATTCATTATATTTTTCTCTGGATTGTGTGATTTACAATTTCAAACCCTAGTTTATTCTTTTTCTGTAAACATTACTGTGAAAATCAAACAAAATAAACGTTTATATGGTTTTCTTTTCTTTACATCTTATTCTTTTCTTATTTCTTTCCTCTCCTTTTTCTTTCTTTCCTCTCCCCTCTCTTTATTCTCTTTTCGTCTCTTTTCTAGTCTTTCTCTTCTCTGTTATTTAAAATTCTTTTCCCCTTCATTATCTATTTTCTCTCAACTAAAGCTGTTCACTTTCGTCTAGAGTATTTTTTTTTATTATTTCCTGCTTTTTTTAATATCCCTCTTTTTCATTCCTTTTCTAAATAGATGGCTAGCAAACTGCAACTCGTTACCGTAAACATATGCACTTCTTTCTTCTTTCTTTTCCCTTTTATATTTCTATCTTTAAAAAGGTATGAGATTTACATGTGGGGTAATATATAGTTGCTCCAAATGAGAAATCAGACAGCCGTGTTCGAATTCCAGTCGGGTTCCTTACATTCACTTACGCTCAAATACTCTTGAGAAAAGTATGAATCCAATTCATGTACCGATTTATGAGTTAAATAGTAGGACTTGTATCTGAAAAAAAGTCATTGCTGTACTCAAAGGATTAATCCAATATTCACTCACAAAAATGAATTATTCTTAAAATCCAAAATGTGTTCGGTTTTACATAAAACAAAAATTCTTGATAAACCGTAAAAGGTAAAACAGTTCCAAAGGGTTCCAAAGTTCGACATATTGTTTTTGAATACCGGTCAGGCAATTTTATTCATTATTTTCAAAACCTTCTTTTTTTTTTATATGCATCTTTAAAAAATGTTAATAATAATAAAACAGTAATATAATGTACATTTCACGATAAATAATGCCCAGCTTTGGTTCCAGGTATTTTCAAAGCTATTTTGTCCGTGTTAGATAACCTGTTTAAAATATGGTTCGAAAAGCGGCCATTTTAAAAATATATCTGTGGCATACGTCAGTTTCGAGAGACCATGGATATGCGCTCCAAAAGTTATGCCTCAGCTACTGATAGCGGCGCAGAATGTGTTATGACTGGACAGGATCATACAGGAATGGCATTGTTTATTGCAACGTATGCTTGTGAAGACACTCTGCCCCAGTTTCGCTGTGTTGGTTTCTTTCTTTCGAGCACTCTTCTCCTTGGTGGCAAGCTCCTGTTTCTTCTCTCCTCATTCCAGGCCTCGATGTAAATCGCGTCTACAGTGTCAGCGATATTTGGCGACGGCTACCGACCTCTCGATATCCATCGTCCTCGTTTTTTTTTTTTTTTTTTTTTTTAAAGGAAAGATGATGTCGCCCTGCTACCTTCCTAATGGTGGCCAGTTTCTCGTACAGAAAGAGCTTTGGAATCTTCCCATCAGTAGATTGTTTCTTCTCGTGTTTTGCCGTCACTGTGAGGCAACGCTGGAATGTCCTCTACAGGGTGCAGGACTTGGCAATGATTTACGAGAGATCGGAGGTTGCCCATGCAGCACGTCTCCCCTCTCCTGTTACAAATTCATGACGGTCGTGTTCGAGTATAGAATCCAGAGGTTGGCAGCGAATATTTCGGAGAAACTAGGAAAGCGTAGTTCAGGTTCGCAGTGGATATCGTAGCAGAGCGTAGTTCTTCCTTTTGTTATCTTCGCCTGACAAGTTTGCACTGGTCATTCGGCTAGGGTAAACAAAAATGGCCGCCTTTATACACGACGGATAGAATGTTCTGCGGCTTCTGATTGGTTAACCTTCCATTGGTAGACTATAAAGTGAGTCGTGTCATTCGAACTGGCTCACTAGTTACATAATATACACAAAAAAACTGTAACATCTCCATGCTACCGATGTAGTCCAAGGAAAAGACAGTGGCCAATGCAGATTGGAACCGTCACAGGAGTTGCTAAAACGAAGTTGAACATAACATCGGACAGTCTCCGAATTTGACCTCAGGGTTTTCTCACGAAGCCTCATGATCGGGTATGGCCGCAAGGCAGCGGAAGTTTAAAATCAGTGTTTTCTTTCTTATATGGACTATCCTTTCGGGCTGATGAGTTTCATCGTCGACCCCCCCCCCAAACGTATATATTGACATAATATATAAAAATATATTAATCAAAATGTGCACGGAAAAGGACGGATAAAAGATTATTACTCCTCATAAAGTGGTGTACTGAAAAATATAACAGTAGAAACGAAGAAAAATCCAGTTGGCTATCGCTTCTCCCCGTTCTATACCTTGATGCAGATCAACCTATGTAGAAAACACCTAAAAAAAGCGAAACGAAAAATACTATTAGAGGAAATAAATAAGAAACAGATTACATTTTCTCCCAGCAGTTCCTTCTGCTTACAGATGGGTGGCTGTTTGGACTTAATATAAAGGGACCCTTTCAAATGGTAATCTCAGAATAAAAAAGTCTCTGGAAAAATAATAGTCATTAATTAGATCATCTTTTAGATATTCTGCAATCACAGAAGCGGAAGCAGAAATATTATAATGTGTATTCAATTTGTTTTACTTCCATCTATGGATCTTATCTGGTACTAGCTGGTCAATTGTCATCTCCAATCCCTGACTAGGGCTAACAATATATTACGTATCGCACTGACATTAGTAATAAATAACATTATTAATCACTGAACTAACATGATTATTAGGGGGCAGAACATCTTTACGAATAGATTTTAATAAGAATTTGTAAGTACAAACAAGCCCTGGATTGGCAGAAATATAAAAACTTTTATACTGACATAATATATAGTCGTCGACTCTCCCGTCGAGATTCGACGTCAAGCAGATCAGTTTTCAGGAAACCGACAGCCCGACAACGGCACATGAGATTTGATTATAGTGGTGAAGGCTTCGTGCAGGACCATCCACACTTTTTGAAGGGACGAATACAGAGACCTGGTGCACCGAGTGCCAGAAGGTTCCCAAACGACACTCCGCAGGTTTTGAATTCGGAGTTGACCTTCTCCTAGACTAGTTGCCATCCAAGGCTATATAGAACCCAGTCTGTCCTGCTATTTTACCCATAGCTGGCGGGAGAAGGAGAGGATTCATACCTTTCCCAAGGTTATTAGCACGTAAGTGAATGTAATGGATTCGACTGGAATTCGAACTCGGCTCTGCGATTCCTCAATCCAAGCCGATATCCATTACTCCACCGTGCCTCTCTTTCTTTCTCTCTCTCTCTCTCTCTCTATATATATATATATATATATATATATATATATATATATATATATATAATAAATAGGATTCCTTCGCTACATAAGAGTTCTCATGTTTCAAAAAACGAGAGCCGAAGCCATCAATATAATTATTAAAATTAAATTGAATTAAAGTAACAAGCCCTGTTTCATCCTCAAGCGAAAATTTAAAAAATTAACTCTTAGGCCCCTTATCAAACATGGTCGCCCCAGCTGTTTCCATAATAACGAATGATCATGCTTATAACGATACGTAAATTTCAAAATTGGTTATTCCTAAATTTTCGGAAGCTGATAGTTTTTAAGTTCTTTGGGTCTAGAAAATGTGCGCACTGACGTCAAATGTATTGAAATAAAATTGATATTGATCCAAGCGCCAGTTAATTAACTGCTAAGTAAGTATCACTAACGGAAGACATAATGGTGTCGACCACGCATTTAGTGCATGGACTGATTCTTTGAAAAGCAAATAGAATCATATCACAGAATGTGTATCTCTAAAAAGAAAAAAAAATATTAATAAAAAATAGTCAACTTTGATCTTCAAAAGTTTAATCGTTGTCATATGTGTTTTTAATTCTTATTCTTTTCTTTTCTCTCCTTAATAAATTCCTGTTTTATTTCCTCGTATTAATTCACACTGAATAACACTTTGTATCTTAATCGCGTTATTTCCTTGCTTGCGGTGAAATGATGGCCAAAGCACGGCCGGCAAAGCATCTATGCAGTTTAGAGGCTGTATACATTAAATTACACCGACCGTCTTTGTGCCGAAAGAAAGAGAAATGTTTAATTTCTTTACTGGGACGCCTGTCAGTCTATATTTTCCTTTTGAAACTCACTGGAACGATTTTTTTTGCTATTTCCCACCTATTTTTTTGTCTCCCTTTTTTTAAATTAAATTGTATTTTAGTCGTATTTCCTGGTCCCCCTACCCCACCACCCAGTTTTTTTTTATTAGTCAGCGTTTCTTCTTAACATTATACTAATCGTTTATCGATTCTTCTGATGAGGGTACATGAGGTAAGAGAAAAATAAGTGATTTTGTCAGTTTAAAAATATCTATAAGTTCTTTGGTATCATATATATATATATATATATATATATATATATATATATATATATATATATATATATGAATAAAAATTCCAATAACCAACAATTTGAAACTTTTAAAACCATTTATTTTACATTAAACATCATCACTTGATAAGACACAGGTGGTGTTGAAACAAAACGGCTATTTTTGTAGTGATTTTATAACATATTTATATTATAATTTTTAAATAAATAATTATATATATATATATATATATATATATATATATATATATATGGTGCGATGTGTAAATTGTCGTTCTTTATAGCTTTAATTTCGTGTATGTGCGCTGTTTATTTTTATTTTTGTAGACTGCACAGTATAGTAAGGTCAGTTGGGCACTGTCTGTGAGAAATATTGGAAACAGTATACTGTACTGCTTAGCCTTCGCGCCGGAAGATCCAATACGAACATTTTCAAAGTGTTTGGGTGTTAATCTGAGGATTCGGAAAGAATAGCCAATCAACATCATAGTGTTTGGAGTGATCGCTTGTGATGGAGACGTTAAACCTCGATTCCACTTCCCACATTGTCTCAGACTCATCATGTGCGTTCCGGAGGTAGTGCCGCCCTGTTTAAAGAGGGTGGCTTCTGGAAGAACCTTTGTCTGGCAACAAGAATCTGCAGCTTGCCACACAAGCAGTTGAACCCAGTCATGGAAGTCTGACAATTTCTGCGACCACATAACCCCTTGTATCTGGCTACCTAACTCCCCAGACTGCAACTCCTTTTATTATGTAAGGGGTGCAGTTGAGCGAGAGACCAACAAAAATTCCTTGTAAAACCAAAGATGAACTGAGGGCAAGGATTATGGCAGAATTCACCAACTTAAACACAAAGACCGTCCAGAAGAGTGGAAGGAGATTCCGAACTCGTTTGGAGGCTGTAATTGAAACCAATCGCGATTTTATTAAATAAATTTACACTTTCTTATTTCAATATATTTATGCGTAATTTTGGGAAATATATCTGTTAAAATGAGATGTCAATGTTATTTTTATTTTTGCATAAGTTAGAGAATTTATCTAATGCCTCGTTACATATATATATATATATATATATATATATATATATATATATATATATATATATATATACTTGTAAAATTTTGATTGTGTCAATGGGAAGTCAGTGGTGCAAACTGATTCATAATGGTATAGAATCCTTTGAATATAGCCATGCCGCTTTCAAATGATCAGTTCGTAAGGATGAACTCCAGCACCAGATCCACAAGGTCACCATGTCAAATGTGACATATGCGGAAAACTCTCTCACTTGTGCGTCACAAAAGCCATATGCACAAACATGTTCAATCTGCAATTCCTCAAAAGAACATTCATGTGAACCAAAACGATCGATAATATCCAGTCTGTGATGTCTTGCCGCAGTTTTCTTCCTCATTTTATCGGACTGGATCGCGGTCGATCCCAGCGTGTGGCACCTTTGGAAAGTATCTGAAAACCATACAACGGGTTAACCCAAGCCTTGAGAGTGAAATTGGGTAGACCGAACTCCTGTGGGCCGTCGATAGCTGTTCTAGCACGAAGTCACAAGTCATCGTGACCGAGAGTTTGAGAGTGCTGGTCTTGTTCAAATTGTTGATCACACTAGATAAAACGCTCTCTCCCAGAAACTGTAACTAAGGTGTGTTCAGCATAGTTGCAGTTAAACCAGATGATACAGCAGTATATGAGAGCAGTCTCAAAAAATGTACATCACCAGAGATTGGCATTTGAACGGACGTAACGCGTCGGCTTTTAGTCTTTATATATATATATATATATATATATATATATATATATATATATATATATATATTCAAAAACGTTTCATTGAATAATATAGACATATTTTTATACTTATTTTTATACTGATCGTTTCCATTTCTTCGACCTTTTCTAAGGTCTTCTTCAGAGACTAATTACAAAGACAACATATTGTAACCAAAAAATTGTGAAAAACATTTTAAACAATCAATTTGAATGTCAAAATAAAGCTTTAGTTAAATTTTTTTTTTTTTTTTGAAACAATTTGTCAGGGTCTGATGTTATCGGACTGGATCGCGGTCGATCCCAGCGTGCTGCACCTTTGGAAAGTGCCTGAAAACCATACCACGGGTTAACCCAAGCCTTGAGAGTGAAATTGGGTAGACGGAACTCCTGTGGGCCGTCGATAGTTGTGCTAGCACGAAGCCACAATTCATCGTTTCCGAGGGCTTGAGCGTGCTGGCCTTGTTCAAATTGTTGATTACGCTAGATAATACGTTCTTTCGCGGAGACTGTAATTAAGGCCTCTTCAGCATAGTTGCAGTATAAACCACAGGTGGGCTCTGTGGGTATTGAATAAAAACAAATGCCGCCCTAGTAGACATGTATTCTCGAATAAGAATGACAAGCTACACATACAATAATAAGAAGAAATAAGAAATAACAATAAATTGAAATATACATCTCGCTTAAACACTCTTGTAGACATCGAGTGTTTTTAGTACCACCCGAAAGAGAAGATGCGTTCCTGACTCTGTGGTCGTCACCATTTATCGCAGCTTGACTTTCCATACGTCTGAATAGAGACAGTCTTTTTTTAACATCCACTTTGAAGATCGCAGAGCAAGCATCTAACAGGTTTCTGTCCATTGTTAGTATGTCCCCTTACTAGAAAAGAAAAACAATATTAGTTATGTCATTCTCACTTTTCTCGATCATATCTTTTGATTTTAATTTAAATGTTTTCGGTATTGGTCTCTTTTCGATGGCTGTTTTCACGATAAAATCAGACAAAACAGTAAACTTGAAAAAAAAAATTATATAATAATTTTTTAAGGTAATAGCGAGAATGGGTGTGCATTGCGATCAGCTCAGAATGAGAAATCGGGGAGCTGAGTTCGAATTCATATCGGGTTTGTTACATTTACTTACGCGCATATACCCTTAGGAAAGATGACTACACTCTCCTCCGCAGCAATGATTTGAATAGCAGTTGTTCACTGGGACCTATTGCCTTGGTAACCAGGCACTCGCAGAAAGAAATGGCAACCTTCTGCCTAGTCAGACAGAAATCAAAGGTCATGATCTCCCAGGCGGGTATCAGGTTTGGCACTTAACTGACAATATTGGGATTAGCCTTACCTTCATTAAATAGTTAAAACTTATACGGATTCTTTCCTATCCTTTAACGTATTATGAAATGTCAATATCTTGATTATATGATCATTTACATGTGCTATCCATTTTAATTGTTGCAGCTTTTGGAAATCTGCGAGTGGTGTCGTTTTTGTCATTTACTAGGTTTTTGTTTTTGTGATTCTATTGCGCCATCATTTAAAATGAGACGAAGGATTGTCATCTTTAACACTTAAAAAATGTATTCGCTTTAGGTATTTTTATTAATTGGTCTGTGGAAACGTTTCAATATAGCTGATAATTTAGAGACTTCTGAACAAATTGAATAGAATCCACATAAGCGTCTAAATCTGACGAGGTTATTCAAGAACATGACTGGAGGTCTTCACTTAATATTTAGTTTTTGTAGAATCTTACGGTTTTGTACAAAAATAACTCGACCGCGACCTATCCTGTGTTTAATTTCCTTATTTCTTAATGTTTAAGTTATAACCGAAGTATTTAAATACACCGATGTATTTAAAGTATTTCGATTTTTGCAAGTTCACATTCTAAAATTTAGAATGGATTCAGCATATGTGCTATTAGTAATACCATTCCAATTCCAAACAAAGAAAGGTATATCTTACGAGAAACAGTTGGCAGAAAAATACTGTCTTTTTGTTTTCTTTTCAAGATCATACTTATCCCAGCAATGATTTTTCATGCCATCAGCATAGCCCCTCTCATCGATGGTACCCTGTTTTTTAGTGCGTAAATAAGAAAGCTGTTTTTGTTAGTAGGAGATTTGTTTGGGATGTGAAACAAAATAATGCGTGTATTAAACCTAGTCAGTGGCGTAGCTAAGGGAGGGGGCGGACCGCCCCGGGTGCCAGCACAGGAGGGACGGTCCGCAATGTCACCCCCAACAAAATTTTTCAACCAGGTTAAGGTGCCAAAAATAGTCTGAAAACAGTGGTGGAGACACAGGGTTTCGCAGGCGGGCATATGACCCCCCAGAAATAATTGATGACCCTCCAGTTTTGTCCCCCCGTCAGAAATTTTCTAATAAATTGTCGGGAAATTTGTCAGTAGGAAAAATAGCAATGTTTTCAGCTTTTGATTTGAACTGATTATTTTGTGGTATTGTATTTTGTCTTGGATCATACATGTAAACTGTAACGTACCGGTTAGTAGAGTAAAGTAGAGGTAGAGCATGTATGAAAATTTAGCTACAGCTAACCATTCAGCATAGGGTGAATCGGGGTCATTGGGGTGACATTTGAGTGGACCGCCCCGGGTGAGGTTTACTCTAGCTACGCCACTAAACCTAGTTTTATTAACTAGCAACTGATGTTTACTAAGCTCATTTCTTTCATCGATTCAGACATTATCCTTGCCGGATACTCCATATATAAATATGTATATGTGTGTGTGTGTGTGTGTGTGTGTGTGAAGAAATATAGTTATAAGGTATGTTATATTTATGGGATAAAGTGATCAATATCAGAGATAGAGCGTATGTAAATATAAAAGTCAACATTGAAGTCAGCACTCAGCATTTAAAATCTAGTAACTAGAAAAATTTAGGAACACTAATATATATAATATATAATGAATATACAATAGCGTTTCTAAATTCTTCTAGTTACCAACGGCATTTTCTTTTTTGTTTATAGATACTTTGTTTCAATAAATACATTTAGTTTTTGGCCTTGAAAAATTTCACATTGGACGAAACGCGCCGGTTAAAACTATACATTAGTTTTCCTACTATCTGTTTTCTTTTATACATATTGTCTTTTTCTACAGATTAATTGTGGGAAGTTTTTACTTATATATACGTGTGTTGGTGAGGGATGGGTTCTACTGAGAATTATTTAACGTCAAATATTCTCACATTTTATCGCAATCTTCGCAATATTTTGGTCAATTTCAACAATGCCGTCATCTTTACTGCCTGATTTCGCCACTTGATCTTTCACTGTTCAATTCTTTTTACAGAATACCTAAGTTTTTTTTCTGCCTGATGGATGCGATGTCAGTCCATATCTTTTATAGCTCCCAAGTAAAGCTTTTATATTCAGCATCTCAAAGAGGTTACTACATTTTCAGATACAAGCAAGGATTGGGATGACAGCATCATTGAATTTGGTAAGGAGACAGAGGAGAATGAGGAACATATGAAAAACTTACCTCAAATTCATCACATCTTATAACTATCAGAATCGTCTTTAAAGATGTTCATACTACTATTACTACTACTAATAATAATACTATACTACTATTAATTATAACAGCACATTTTTAACTTTTACTTTTCTGTACAATTTTATCTGTGCACACACGTACACATTTTTATGAAAATTTAAACAAATATCTACATATCTGTTGTAACCTAGGCAAGGTTATTGAATAGAATAATCAAACGAAGGTTGGTAATGAACGGTAATACTTAGGACAAGAACAACACATATAAGATTCGCCAGCGGCGCGTAGAAGTAGTAGTCAACTGCTAGAAGTGAGTCAAGTGAATCCCACAATGAATCTCCAACTGGAGACCAACATACAGTATTTACTACGGTATTTATGTGAATGGAGACATACCCATTTTAGGTATGCTAAAACAATATCAATGACATTCAATTAACAAAAATGATGTGAGTAACGTCGAAGTTTTAGAGAAAATGAAAATAAAATATGCGTATAATTAATATAAAGAAAGAGGCAGATGAAATTTCTAGTTCAGATAATGCGTATAGGAGGCTTGGAAAATTTGACACTCACAGGACTTATCGAAGGCAAGAGAGACAGAGGAAAACAATGAATAACCTACGTAAGTGGGCCTTGTGTAAATGGATGGCAGAACAAGGATTAAGAGAGAAAATGAAAGAGCTACATGTACACTGAATTGGGGAAAGACATGATCGCCAGTTTCCTGAATGGACACGGCACATAGAAGAAGAAGAAGAAGAAGAAGAAGAAGAAGAAGAAGAAGAAGAAGAAAGAAAGAAAGAACTGAGGATGTAAGCTATATATCTAACCATTTGTACCAACAATCATCATAATCTCTTGACTTGCGGTCGCTTGAGTTTTAAGGTTGAAACTTGGAGGCAGCTGGTAAAACATACAAGCAGCTAAAAAACAGGCTATTACTACTATTCCTACTACTACTAATATATATATATATGGTAAAGGTGATTCTTGATAAGTACTGCAATTTAAAGTTATGTAGAATGCGTGGGCAGTGAGATGTAACTATCAGTCATATTGTATCAGAATGAAAGTGTATAACTCAGAATAAGTATATGAAATGTTGGCATGATCAAGTTGTTGCAATTACTTTTGGAGCTTGGGCAAAAAGTACGGGAAGGATGTTGTGCCAATTATTCCGAACATAGGATCACAAAAGAGAATCTCCGGGAAAATAGTGAAGTAAAAACCCTGTCGGATATTCCTACAATAGCCAGTAAGATCTTTAACTCACGATAAACCAGATTTATTCCTACGAGATAAACAGAAAAAAAGATTTTCTAAATGATAGAAGTTCCCAGTCCATTTCACGCCAGAACCGAACGCAAAGAAACGAAGATCGACAACTACAATGATTTAAAAGATGAAATTCTGAAAGTTTGGAAAGAACTATCAAAGATAGTAATTAAAGTACCAGTAATCATTGGAGTACCAGGAGGTTGTAAAAAAAATATGGAAATAATTTTGCAGTTTTAGGACTTTTATTTGAAAATAGAAGAGTTGCAAAAAAACTGCCTGTTACGAACGGCACGGGTGTTTCTGAAAGTATTGGATTCAGCCTGTTGGTGAAAAGAAGAAATGATCGATTTGTTTTTTAAGGTCCTGACGGGTGACTTAAAAAGAAACTTAACAGCATTTACATCACATACTTTTAATATTACTATTACTACTTCAAGTAATAATAATAATAGGGTGGGGACTTTAAAATACCCGGGTTAGTGTCCAGGAGCTGGATAAAACCGATGGGAAACAGAGAACCCTAGTTTTGCTAAGACATCTCTGAGCATTTTTTGGAAATCCACCTAGTATTGGTGTTACGAACGAAGGAATATCCCTTTATCAACCAACTCGTTCGTATATGGATGGAAATAAATACTAAAATAATAATGTACCATGGTCTTGAATCCGTCGAAGTAAGCTCTGGGGGTGCAACTGGACGAGTCACGATCGATCACGGCAGGGGTAGAATGAAAACCAGGCTGCTATCAGTCGTTATCCTACCACTGGTACATCACAAAATATTCGAGCTGTCTTCGCATAGGCTGTCAAGAAAACTTAATGAAAAAAGAAGGGGCCGATGAAGCAAGGAAGACAATAAAAAGACTCCGATGCACCATATGCAAGCTTTGTCGGATATGGCATCGGATCGGATCCTCAGTAGAAAGAATGAAGACTGTTCGACATCTCTTAAACAATCTTGAGGAGACTGATTCGGAATTAAGACTAGTCACCCATGGCTTCAAAAGTCTGCGTTTCTTGACTGTAAATATTATACGAAAGAGCGATTTGAGATGCTACAGTTGATGGAGAGCACCTATAAGACAAGATCTCCCACAGTTTCACAGTTTCCTCTAGATTTTGGTCTTTGTGTCAGACTAAATTAGATAAAGTAAATAAATATACACATGTAGATGCCAGGAGTACGTAAACAAAAATGTGGTTCCACTTGGCAAGCTTACAAGAGTCGCCAGTAAATTGATATGCGAATTTAAAAATTTTATGTCCCGTTATTATCTCATTGGAAACCGCACCAAATTCACCGAAAATATTCAAAGCAGACGACATATTAACAAGATTGTAGACAATGCCGATATTCAAGAGAAAACTGTAAGTGTCAGTAAAACAATTGATCAATATGGTAACAAATTGTCTGTTGAAGTTCTGTCATATTTAAAAGTATTTTCATTTAGTTGTCTGGGACTGAATTTTGCGTCCAGCTTCAGCACATGCAGTCTCTATTCTTTCAGGGAATAATCAGGTATGATGTTTAAAACATTGTTATTCTGTTTAGCGAATTTTTGTAAGCGTTGTAATGGCGGCCATTGTAAAATATGGGAAATTTTAAAGTTCATGCGCCTCATACGATTGAGTAGATCTAGTGACACACAATGACCTAGAATGTAAAGATAAGAATATAAATTAAAAAAATACATGAAAAAATGACTTGACGTTTTCTAAACGCCATTGGTGTCAGTAATAATAATGGTAGCAGTACAAATAATAATAATAACAATAATAAAACAATCGGAAGACTCATAAGAACGAAATACTGCAGTAAAAACGGACAAGTGAGGTCTAATAATTCTGAAGAAGTCGTTCTTCACCCTTGGGGTTTACTATCCAACCGATGTTGCGATCGATTCATAAGGATGTTCTGCCACCCAAACAGATTTGTTCAGTTAATTCCGCTTTTGAAAATCCTTGTGACACTGGGTATATATAAAAAACAAGTCAAAGGCCGAAGGATAGATTAGGTCATCATGTACTGTCAAATTGTGTTTATTTGTAGAAGCACGTCAATATGTCTGGGTTTGCGATAGCTGAGAATTGGTGGGTTAAGTTATCTGTTTTGTGGAATGCGCTTCAGTGTTACTTCTGAAAGACCTAGAGACGATATATACCAAGGTCTTAGAAGCAGAAGGAGTGGCTTTTGAGACTAGATCTTTTTTAAAAAATTTTTTTTGCATGTGATCTTTATATATCCTACACTATTTTAATGATAGTCGATAGAGGTCTGAAGATAACCGATGTTCTTTTTTGATTCTTTTTTCGATTCGCCACTTTACGACATTTATGTATTTGTTCAACCTTTCTCTTTACATTATTAATATATCCCTTTTTAGTGCAATAAGAATAGAATGTGTATCAAGCTTGAATATCTATTGTGGTCGAGGGGAAACAGGTGCATTCACATAGAAATCGTTCATTAATTGCAATTCTATCGAAAGCAAAAGCTGAAACAATTCGTGGAAACACTGCTCCTGTCCAAATTAATTACTGTTATTGTTTGTCTGAAACTACATTTGACTGGCAAATCTGCTTCTTGAACTATAATAAGGTATCAATTTCGAATGTTCACCCTATCGCTGTATTTAATATTTCATCTATAATTTCGTTGCTCAAGAGAAAATAATATTTTTGTACGGACTTGGAAACATTTGAAGTTTAATTATAATTTCTATAAAAAGTTCATCATGAATTAATCACTATAAAAAAATATAGGATATATTTTCTCTTTTTTATACAAAATAAAAAAAGATAAGATGTTGAAAAAATATAAAGAATAGTTTGTTTTTTTTTAAAAATATATATGATCTGAAAATAAACACCTAACCGAGAGCAAAGGATGTTTACACAAAGACGAGAAGTTATATATATCCACAGTAATACATATTTTGCGCGATTCTTGTAAATAATTATGATATTTGATAAACTTCGCCGAAACAATTATGACTGTACGGGGTGCGATGGATAAATTTTCGTCTAAACTATGCAAAAAAAAAAAAAAAAATGAAAACACACGGACGTCACATTTTAACATATATTTTAACATATATTCCCCAAAATGACACCAAAATATCTTGAAATACTAAAGAATAAATCTATTCAATAAAATCACGATTAGCTTCAACCACAACCTCCAGATGATTTCGGAATCGCCTACAATAATTCTTGACGGTCTCCTTGTTTCAGTAACTGAATGCTGCCATAATCCTTGCCTTCAGTTCGTTTTTGGTGTTACAAGGGTTTTTTTTTTTTTTGGTTTCTCGCTCAACTGCGCCTCACACATAATAATCAAGGTGGTTGCAGTTTTGTGAGTTTCAAGGGGTGATACGGTCACAGAAATTGTCTGACAGCCATGACTAGGTTCTCCTGCTTTTGTGTCATGGTAGTGAGTCCTATTGCCAGATATAGGGTCTCCCAACAGCTACCCTCTTTGCTCAGGGCTGCACTGCCTCCTCAAGGCACTTGATGTAGGCCTCCGTGTTGAGCCTGAGGACACGTAGGAAGATGAAGAGGAATATAACGTCACCTTCACTAGTGATCATTCCGAACACCTTCCTATTCACCATTTGACTCATCCAACTCTTTCTGAATCCCCTTTACCGTCTTCAGATTGATACCCAAGCCCTCTGAAATGTTCGTATTGGAAATTCCGACGTGAATGTCAAGCAGTACAGCAAAATTCTGGTGGAGTAAATTGCGTCATGGCGCCCTTTTTCATGTAGACAGTGTCAAACTGACCCTACTATAGTGTGCAGTCAAGAAAATAAAAGCAAACAGCACGCATGCGCGAAAATAAAAATATAAAATGGCGACAATTTTCCTACTGCATTGTATGTTTTATATGGAAGCAGAAGGATTGGAGAACGTTTGCCTGGCGCGAACAATCTGCATTTAGAATACTAGCAGTTTTGTTGTGTTCGAAAAACTCACAGGTATTGGAAGAAAAACGCAATGTTATTAATCAGAAGATGCGTCAAAACCTCTTCATGTTTACCAGGGTAACTACGTTCTACTTGTTAATCTTCTCAGATTTTAATCTAGGGATTTTTTTGTTATTAAGTATGAACAAAACATTTTTAGCCCATTTAAAAAAAAATATATATTTATTCAAAAGGAAACAACTTACTATCATGAATTCTGTCTCTACTTAAAAAAGTTAAAAAAGAAAGAAAGATAGAAGGATTTGAAAATATTGGCAAACACCTTTAATATATTTTTTCTTTACTTCTTTTCGCTATTTTTTTCTCAATCGGATTTCTATGGAACTTTTCCCGTCACCTGTTGCTACACTATTTAGAGAATTACATTTCTGTGCCTGCTTGAATTCGACGTTCTCAATAGATAACTCAGTTCTTATTCCGGTATTTTCCCACTAGAAGGTAAGAAAAGAAAACATGCGTTTCTGCTTTTTTCTATTATATAGTCTTTTAGTAACTCTTTATTCTCATACATATAAAATTTCTTCACAGATGAAGAAGAGACTTCAAGAAAGGGACATGTGGTTCTAGGGAAGGATTTTGAGAATACCATCGATATGGAATGTAAACAAAGAGGAAGTTTTTTTCAGAAAATGGAATAAAAAAAAAGACTTAAAAAAGTTACAACTAGAAATAGTTCAAATTTCTAGAGCAAATAATGTGGAAAGAAGTGTTGGAGAATATGACACTCAAAGGACATAATGAAAGAAAGAGATACACGGGAAAACAGCGAGGAAGCAAATTAATGCGCTTGTGTAAATTAATAGCTTAATAGGTAATGAGGGTTCAAGTAACAAAAATATGGACGTTACTGAGAGCATGTTTTTGATAATTATTCGTTAGTGAGAAGGATTTCTAATTTTATGTCCACTTGCACAGCTGAATGAATAATGGTTATCTTCGGGACTTGTCACTTTCTTCTTCTTTTTGGTGTTGTCGTTCTACTTTTTCTTTTTTTCTTTCGTTATCTTCTTTTTCTTCTTGTTCATTCTTCTTCTTCTTTTTCTTCTTCTTCTTCTTTTTCCTTCTTCATTTTTTCTTGTTCCTTTTCTTCTTCGTTTTCTTCTTGTTTCTTCTACTTCTTTTTCGTCTTCTTCTTCTAAATCTTTTCTCTTCTTTTTTCTTTTTCCTCTTCTTCTTATTATTATGTTTCTTCTTTTTTTCTTTCTTCTTTTTCTTTCTTCTTCTTCTTTTTGTTCTTTTTCTACTTCGTTTTATTATTCTTTTTCTTCTACTTCTTTTTCGTCTTCTTCTTAATCTTTTCTCTTCTTTTTTCTTTTTCTTCTTCCTCTTCTTATTATGTTTATTCTTTTTTCTTTCTTCTTTCTTCTTTTTCTTTCTTCTTTCTTCTTCTCCTTTTTCTTTTTTTTCTCTTCTTTTTCTTCTTCAATATGCCGTGTTCCTTGTGGACGTGTGCAGTCATGACGTTCAACAAAATCTTATTCTTTATAGCTCTCAGTAAGCCTTCACTTCAACCCCTCTTCTGTTATCCATTGACATAAGCTCTTTAGGTCGGTTATTCACCGTTTCCTTCTGCACCTCCTGCCTTCAGTACATCATGTGAGCGTCATATTCTCCAAATCTTCTTTCCCCGTGATCACTTAAAAATCTCAAAAAGTATCTTTTTAACTTTAAGTGCCATTTTTTTTAGTCATTCTTCTCAAAAAGACCTTGTTGCTCAGTCACCGATCATAGTTTTTTCAGAATCTGTTTGTGCAGCCATATCTCTGTAGGCAAATGGTTCAACGTTCGCTGCCATCTTATTTGTATCTATACATCCTACCCAAAGAAGGAACGGTGCACTAAGAGGTTCGGATTGAGAAATCCAATTCCAGTCGGATCCATTACATACATTTACGCGCTAATACCTCTGGGAAATTTATGAATGGCTTTCATATCAACAGTGGCAACCGGAAAGTAACTCTGAATTCAAAAACTGGCGTAGCACATACTAGGCAGCTAAAGAAAGGTTCGTTCGTATTGGCTCGATGATCCTGACTTTAGTCAAATACTGATGATGATGATGATGATGATGATGATGATGATGATGATGATGATAAAACCTTTAGCATTGTAAAAGACATGTTTTGTGCCGATTAATTGTCGACTTTTCAAAATTACAAATCATCCTTCTTAAACAACGTGAACATTACACCAGAAATTGCTCGAATTTAATTTTGAAAGAAATATAGTGCGGTTCTTTCAACTTTATTAAGTCTTTCATCATGGATGGCGTCAAAACTTTCGGAAGATAAGGCACAAGAAATAAGGCCTACGTTTTTCTTGTCATCCGTATGGTAATTTTCAAAAAAACATTCATAAAACCTGATACAGGCAAAGAATATTGTGATGTACTAAATGTAACGTGTGTTTTTTTTATATACATTTGTGGATGTGGGCTCTTACTTTATATTTTTATTTATAAATTAATTGTTGTTTTTGTTGTACAAGTAATAAACTTACAAGTCTAAATGTTTCTGACAAAAACTCATGGACAAAGAAAGATTTATGGATGCTAATCTACAGAAATTATATCCCAGCTAAATTCCCTTATTTTTACACAGTTTATGTAAGACTAACTTAAAAATGAAAATAATTTTTTTAAAAACACATCCAATCCCCCACCACTCGCTTGTAACCATCCATTACAATAAGATATTTTTTTTTTAAGCGCTTAGGTTAGAATAATTAAATAAATCTTCATAAGCTTCTATTTATAGTTGTTACTATATTACAATATGGGCCATATTCAAGTAGATCTTATTCATTTGGCTGACGGCCGCGGTAAAAGAGTCCTATTTAAAATTAGAATAAATGAATTTCAGAGAAGCAAAGCTGTAGCGTATTTAGAATGGTAAAAAACAAAACTGATTTCAACTCTAAAAATTGATTCAAGCATTTAAATCAGTTTCATAACTAAATGTAATGTTTCCTCGTTAAAAATTTCCTGTAATTTCTTTTATTTTTTTCTGAAGAAAAACTGAAAAGTTAACATAGTAATGAATAATTATTAGAATTCGCTTTCCTATTCTGACCAGCATTTTCACCTTGGTCTTAATTCATCCTAGTGATTAAGAAAGAAATCACAGAATTCTGCCAGAAATTATTGAATACTACTGTCATGAATAATTAAGAGTGGTCTCCTCTTGTTTTGTTACTCTCCTTTTTGAGAGAGAGCTATTTCTGTTTACTGGGACTATAAAAGGACACTATAGACGAACATTGTATTCTTAATTCAATAAAGCTTTCCTAAAGCCTAAACCTGCGTCCTTTTGTCATTACAGCTACCACTTTAGTTATGACTGTATTTAGCATTGTCTTTAGTTGAAAGGCATTTCATCACTACGTTGAAACACTGGTTCACGTGCGATCACCGAAGTTAAGCAACGTCGAATCTGATACATACCCAGGTGGGTAACCGCTTGGGAACACCAATTGAAGTAAGTTGTGATGTAGGTGTTGTAATGTTTAATGGCACGGAATTAACTGGTGAGCCGAGTTCCAATTCCCGTTGGGTTGCCTTATGCTCACTTGGAAACGTATATGAATCCCCATCGTCTCTCGCCAAGCCCTGCATTTATTAGTAAAACTTGTATCACCAAAATCATTATTATCTAAAAGAGAACAAATAAAAAAAAATTTTCTGCCTTTAAATAACCTGGAAATGATGGATAGGCCGTAGAAAACGAATCAATCAATAAAAAGAAACGTTTATTTAAAACATATCGGGTTCAAATTCACTTCTGAGTTCAATCCCTGGGTCATGCAATTCTGAAAAGACGCAACGGAAGAAATCGATAAGCAATGCAAAAATTAATAAGACCGGTTTGAATGAACTAAAACGACTCATCCCCTAAGCGTGGAAATCAAAACGGCTTCAGTCACGACGAACACTCCCACTCTCAATAAGGCTCCATATTTTAAACGCCCACTGGGGCTCAAGTACACATTAGACCATAAATGAAACACGTATATATATATATATAAAACTTTGCCAAAGAAGCTGCCAAAATTACCGGTTCAACCTACAGTTTCAGTGAGTGCTTGTTTCTATCTTTTGTTTTTAAGAGTCAAATTTAACCAAAAATGAAATATTTCTAGCATATTTGGACAAGAGCTGCTCGACCCTTACTTTTCCGCCACGAGAAACGTCCATGTCCCGTCGTGGGTATGACGATAAACTACATCCGCGTCCTGGTTAAGACGATAAACTGCATCCGACATCGAGGCCTCTAATCAGGATATTTTGAGGAGCATGGAACTACCTCTTAATTGCTGGTGTTCTCAGGTCAGCCCTGACCCGGGGCGGTAGCACCAGTTAGGGTCCCAGATAAGTGCAAATAGTTATCACCAAAATTGTGGTTAAAATAGTATGAAAGTGTAAAAATACGTTTTAATAGCAGTAATATATTTTTGGAAAAGAAGAATATTACCTGCAATACATTTTAGAAAAAAAATATTACCAGTAACAAAAATCTAGTCGGTATTAAATAACCCGTTGAGGTTGATATGCCGTAAAACAAACCAAACTAAAGCAAACTTCCAAGTCGTTTGCACTGTCTCCCTACAGACCCGGCGTTCTCTCGCTATTCCCAATGTCAAATGTCCAGTGAGTTTAATTCTTTAGTCCCATCAGTTCAGATTTTTACAGCGAAGACATTTCCACAGAGTCATATCACGCTCACATCCTTCGTTTTCCATATGTATAAGCGTTTTCCCAACAGTATTCACATTGCGGAACAGGCATCCACATGGCAGGTTCATATACCGAGTGTTCCAAAAAATTTGATATCATTTCGCAGGCCAATGGAGTATTACTGTCATATATGGTCTGGGACCCCTTCTGCTTGTCTCAAGCTCCTTGATAAAATCCAGAGATTGATATGCAATGTAATTGGCCCTGATCTGGCATCTTGTCTGGAGCCGCTTTCTCACAGACGTGCCATTGCCTCCCTCTGTCTTTTTTACAAATACTTTCATGGTAATTGCTACGATGAGCTGCTTTCGCTGGTTCCCAGACTTCATGAATTTAAGTGTTCAACTAGACTGGCATCTCGCTCTCATTCTTTCACTGTCGAAACTGTTAAATGTAGCCGTCTCTTCTACTCCAATAGCTTCATGGCGCGCACTTCTCGCCTGTGGAACTCCCTCCCCATTTCTTGTTTCCCTGATAGCTATAATCTACAACTATTTAAATATAATGTCAATCGACGTCTCCAGATGCCTTGATCTATCCTTCTGTTCATCCTTTCCTCTATCACTAATATTTGTTCTCGCTCCAACTCTCTAGTGCTAGTGGCTTCCGGCCTTGCCTGGGGTGAAACGCAAAAAAAAAAAAAAAAAAAAAAAAATAATAATCCTGTTGAAATAACCTCAAATTTTCACAGAATGTATAGAAACAGATCAAGTTTTTAAAATATTTTCATAATAAAAATCTTAGGCGGATTTATGAAGCAGGCATAATATCTATCTTACGCACGGTGAACACTAAACCTGGCTTCTTTAATATTTCCCCTTTTCTAGCAAGATTATTGCTCGACAAACGTACATATAAGTTTTAGATCAAAATAAAATTCTTTTCGTTTTTCATTCAAAATACTCAAATTTTAGGAATACGTTTTCACAACATCGCCCACGTGACGCCGACGTGATCATATTTAAACAGAACGCTGATCTTATAAAAGATTTCAGTTATCTGTTTGGATTGGTCTTGCTCTTATGTCCATCGTCTTTTTCATGTTTAATTGAATATGGTCTAATGTTAATTATGGTTTATGAATATGTCCTGAAGATGGTCTATTAGACCGAAACGTCCGACGTTGACATTATATTAACATTAAAACAGCATAATTGCATATCAAGATTTTTGTTTGTTTTTCCGTATATTTTTCTTCACACACACACACACACACACACACACACACACACACACACACACACATATATATATATATATATATATATATATATATATATATAACACAACTAAAATTATCAACTGGTCAGAACAGGAAATCCAAATATCTAACGTGCATGGTTTCAGCGTCGGCAGACAATGTTCCATCCCATTTAACTCATTAAATGGATTGACACTTTGATTCCATCAGGAAGTATTTTTTCTTATGAGAGATTATGATTGTTGATACAGTTGGTTAGATATGTGACATTAGCTGACAGCCTCAGTTTCTTCTTCTTCTTCTTCTTCTTCTTCTTCTTCTTCTTCTTCTTCTTCTTCTTCACCTTCTTCTTCTTCTTCTTCTTCACTATCTTCTTCTTCACCTTCTTCTTCTTCTTCACCATCTTCTTCTTCACCTTCTTCTTCATCTTCTTCTTCTTCTTCTTCACCTTCTTCTTCTTCTTCTTCTTCTTCACCTTCTTCTTCTTCTTTCTTCTCACCTTCTTCTTCACCTTCTTCTTCTTCACTTCTCTTCTTCACCTCTTCCATCTTCTTCTTCTTCTTCTTCTTCTTCTTCTTCTTCTTTCTTCTTCTTCTTCACTTCTTCATCTTCTTCTTCACCTTTCTTCTTCTTCTTTCACCATCTTCTTCTCTTCACCTTCTTCTTCTTCCACCTTCTTCTTCTTCTTCACCTTCTTCTTCACCTCTTCCTTCTTCTTCTTCTTCACCCTCTTCTTCTTCTTCTTCTTTCATCTTCTTCTTCTTCTTCTTCTTCTTCTTCTTCACCTTCTTCTTCTTCTTCACCATCTTCTTCTTCACCTTCTTCTTCTTCTTCACCTCTTCCATCTTCTTCTTCACCTCTTCCTTCTTCTTCTTCTTCTTCACCTTCTTCTTCTTCACCTTCTTCTTCACCTCTTCCATTCTTCTTCTTCTTCATCTTCTTCTTCTTCCCTTTCTTCTTCTTCTTCCATCTTCTTCTTCTTCTTCTTCTTCTTCATCTTCTTCTTCTTCTTCTTCCCTTCTTCTTCTTCACCTCTTCATCTTCTTCTTCTTCCTCTTCTTCTTCTTCTTCTTCACCTCTTCCCATCTTCTTCTTCACCTCTTCTTCTTCTTCTTCTTCACCTCTTCCTTTCTTCTTCTTCTTCTTCTCTTCTTCTTCCCTCTTCTCTTCTTCTTCTTCCTTCTTCTTCCATCTTCTTCTTCACCTCTTCTTCTTCTTCTTCTTCTTCTTCTTCTTCTTCTTCTTCACCATCTTCTTCACCTCTTCCTTCTTCTTCTTCTTCCTCTTCCATCTTCTTCTTCTTCTTCCTTCTTCTTCTTCTTCTTCTTCTTCTTCTTCCATCTTCTTCTTCACCTCTTCCATCTTCTTCTTCACCTTCTTCTTCTTCTTCACCTTCTTCTTCTTCTTCTTCACCTCTTCTTCTTCTTCTTCTTCTTCCATCTTCTTCTTCTTCTTCATCTTCTTCTTCTTCCTTCTTCTTCTTCTTCTTCTCTTCTTTAACTCTTCTTCTTCTTCTTCTTCTTCTTCTTCCCTTCTTCTTCTTCACCTCTTCTTCTTCTTCCTTCTTCTTCTTCTTCTTCCTCTTCTTCTTCTTCACCTCTTCCATCTTCTTCTTCACCTTCTTCTTTCTTCTTCTTCCTTCTTCTTCTTCTTCTTCATCTTCTTCTTCTTCTTCTTCTTCTTCTTTCATCTTCTTCACCTCTTCTTCTTCTTCTTCTTCTTCTTCACCTTCTTCTTCTTCTTCCATCTTCTTCTTCACCTTCTTCTTCTTCTTCTTCTTCACCTCTTCCTTCTTCTTCTTCACCTCTTCCTTCTTCTTCTTCTTCTTCTCTTCCTTCTTCTTCTTCTTCTTCTTCTTCACCTTCTTCTTCTTCTTCTTCTTCTTCCATCTTCTTCTTCACCTTCTTCTCTTCTTCTTCTTCCATCTTCTTCTTCTTCTTCTTCTTCTTCTTCCATCTTCTTCTTCACCTCTTCTTCTTCTTCTTCTTCTTCACCTCTTCTTCATCTTTCTTCTTCACTCTTCCATCTTCTTCTTCTTCACCTCTTCCATCTTCTTCTTCACCTCTTCTTCTTTTCTTCTTCTTCTTCTTCTTCTTCTTCTTCACCTTCTTCTTCTTCTTCTTCACCTTCTTCTTCTTCACCCTCTTCCATCTTCTTCTTCTTCTTCTTCTTCTTCTTCTTCTTCTTCTTCACCTCTTCTTCTTCTTCTTCACCTTCTTCTTCTTCTTCCATCTTCCTCTTCCATCTTCTTCTTCACCTTCTTCTTCTTCTTCACCTCTCTTCTTCTTCTTCTTCACCTCTTCCCATCTTCTTCTTCACCTCTTCTTCTTCTTCTTCTTCTTCTTCTTCACCTTCTTCTTCACCTTCTTCTTCTTCTTCACCTTCTTTCTTCTTCACCATCTTCTTCACTTCTTCTTCTTCTTCTTCTTCTTCTTCTTCTTCTTCTTCTTCACCATCTTCTTCTTCACCATCTTCTTCACCTTCTTCTTCTTCTTCTTCTTCTTCTTCTTTTCTTCTTCTTCTTTTCACCTCTTCCATCTTCTTCTTCAAAATCTTCTTCACCTTCTTCTTCTTCTTCTTCCTCTTCCATCTTCTTCTTTTCACCATCTTCTTCTTCACCATCTTCTTCACCTTCTTCTTCTTCTTCACCTTCTTCTTCTTCTTCACCTTCTTCTTCTTCTTCTTCACCTTCTTCTTCTTCACCATCTTCTTCTTCACCATCTTCTTCACCTTCTTTATCTTCTTCACCTTCTTCTTCTTCACCATCTTCTTCTTCACCATCTTCTTCACCTTCTTCTTCTTCTTTTCTTCTTCTTCTTCACTTCTTCTTCTTCTTCTTCTTCTTCTTCTTCTTCTTCACCTTCTTCTTCTTCACCTTCTTCTTCTTCATCTTCTTCACCTTCTTCTTCTTCTTCACCTTCTTCTTCACCTTCTTCTTCTTCACCTTCTTCTTCTTCTTCACCTTTCCATCTTCTTCTTCACCTCTTCCATCTTTCTTCTTCTTCTTCTTCTTCTTTCTTCTTCTTCACCTCTTCCATCTTCTTCTTCACCTTCTTCTTCTTCTTCACCTTCTTCTTCTTCTTCACCTCTTCTTCTTTTCACCTCTTCCATCTTCTTCTTCTTCTTCTTTCTTCTTCACCTTTCTTCTTCTTCTTCTTCTTCTTCTTCTTCTTCACCTTTCCATCTTCTTCTTCACTTCATCTTCTTCTTCTTCACCTCTTCCATCTTCTTCTTCCTTCTTCTTCTTCTTCTTCCTTCCTCTTCTTCTTCACCTTCTTCTTCTTCACCTTCTTCTTCTTCTTCTTCTTCACCTTCTTCTTCTTCACCTTCTTCTTCTTCACCTTCTTCTTCACCTTCTTCACCTTCTTCTTCACCTTCTTCTTCTTCTTCACCTTCTTCTTCTTCACCCTCTGCTTCTTCACCTTCTTCTTCTTCACCTTCTTCATCTTCTTCTGTGTGCCGTGTTCCTTCAAGAAGTGGGCGATCATTGCTCTCCACTATTTCTCTTGTCCTTTATAGCTCTTATTAAATGCTGTCTCTTCTAATTCTTATTCTGCCAATCATTTACACAAAAGTAGGTAGGTTATTTCGTGTTTTTCTCAAATATGCCTTATGAGTGTCAAATTTCCTAAGCCATCTTTACCCGATGTGCCCTAGAAATAGCAGCCTATACATACATACATACACACACACACACACATATATATATATATATATATATATATATAATTAATATTATTTTTTATACATTAGAACAACAACATGTTGAAGTCACTACAGGATAGTTTTCGTATTTCGGTTCTTCATTGTACCTATTCAGGTGAATGGTAAATGCCTGGTAATTAAATAATCTCTTAAAAATTTTGAAAGCAAATTGTTACTTCTTTTCCTAAAGGTAAAGCGGGGTTAGAAAACACATGGCCAGAAGTATATATATATATATATATATATATATATATGTCTATAAGCAACTGCATTCTAGGATACATTAGGAATATAATCTAGCAAATTATGAATCAGTGTCCTTTGTATTTAGATAGATTTTATAGGAATTTTTTGTTGTCTTCATTGCAAATGAATATTGAATAAAAAGCAAATATTTTTTCAATGATATCGATCTTATATACTAATTCATAACAAAAAATTGCGCTCCACAATGAAATGCTGGATGGAAAAAAAAAACTGATCGGATTTTCTTTCCTATAGGAATACGTATATTTGCATGAAGCAGCATTTAATTCGTTTATCCGAATTCGAGCTCAAGGTCAGGGTTTTTAGGGGATCACGCAGGCATAAATCTTCTGCAGGATGGCTGACAAACTTATCCTGCTAAATATCACTGACTATCAGTAATATGACAGGGTAATATACCAGTGAATTGCTTGCTGGTCTGTATAGCGGCTGATCAACTCCTTATGGGTCATTTAATTCTGAAATTAAATTTTCTTGGGAGCATAAGTAATTTCTTTGACAAAAAATATATTGCTGCTATTTTTTTTGTTAAAAGATGTATGGCTGGTAATATTTTTGTTAAAAGATGTATGGCTGGTAATATTTTTGTTAAAAGATGTATGGCTGGTAATATTTTTGTTAAAAGATGTATGGCTGGTAATATTTTTCCCCACAGGATTGTATTGCTGGTATTTTTACTATAAAATCTTTTATAATTTTATAGTGTTTTAACCTCAGTTTGGGGCTTAACTATTTGCCCATAGCTGGGACCCTACCACCCCGGGAGTAACAGCAATTAAGAGGTGGTTCCAAACTCCTCCAAAACTTCCGATCCGAAGCCTTGCTGCCAGATGTAGTTTATCGTCATACGCAGGACGATATTTGTTGTAGAAAATACTTATCATCAGTATAAAATATTAGGCAGTAGAAATATAGCAACATTCTTGTTTGCTTAACATTCAAGTCTTATTCAGCTGTAGAAGGTTACAAGAACGTGTACGCCAAACACGTAGGAAATTGAAAAAAAATCTTTTAAAAAATAGACTTAAAAATATATTTAAGTTTTCGGCTGACATGAAATGGAATGACTTTATTGAATTCATTGCAAATCCAGCTGCTAAAAACGTTGGTCTTGTGTGCTGCCATGTTTTCTTACCATAATCTATCTTAAATAGATATAAGTCTACCTTTCGTTCAATCTTGGAATTTTGCTGCCAAATATGTTCAACTCTCCAAGTCTTTTTTTTGTTTACCACTGCTGTAGCTTGGTACTGAATTCACAATTTTTGGCTCTAGTCATTGGATCTAACCAACGTCTTTATCCACTGGGCCAGGTGTTATGCTACAGAAGTGGTGAAATAACTGAGACATCCGGAAGAGGAATGGCACGTGGAACTAGACCAATCTACCTCCCGTGGACGAAATAAAGAATTCGGTTCGAAATTCCAATCACCTGAAGAAGGCCGTAGCGTACAACTACCGAAATGTTTTGAATGTGGTAATGAAGATGAGGATAAAAATTCAATTAATGTAAATGATGTAAATAATCATAATACCTCATCTCAGAGATATAAACAGAGTATGATACACCTTGTATAATTCTATGCACAAGAGTCGGGCATTCTTTGCAACAAGCTGTCACCATTCTTGCCTGTTTGCTCTTTGATATATGCGCATGCAGATAGAACATTGTGCTTTGCTTATTCTTCAACCTTTGTTTGCGGGCATATTCTCCAAGAAATGTGTTATCTTCAGGAAGTCTCGTAAGACGTGACTTCATGAATTCTAAAGTTTCCAATTAGTTATTTAGACTCGAATCGTTCAACAACTGATGCTCGTATCGCTGGAAAAAAGATTAAAACATTAATTGATGATATACGATGTCTGACTAAAAAGCTTCGTATTTGTTGGTATGGTAACGCAGTGACGTCGCTTGATGCAGTTATAACTTGACCACTGTTGCGCCTGCACACTAAGTCTTAATGCTTTCCCTTGCTTCCTCTAGTTATGACAGTTCTTGGAAGGAAAGTGTCCAGAGTGTGGTCGTCTCCCTACACAACAGAGGTTATATCAGTGACCATGGAAATATTCCGTAGGTCCCCCAAAACACCATATTCCTCAGATCTCGACCGTTCTGCCTCTCCAAAAATCAAATCCCACTTGAGAGAAACAAGACATCGAGGCAACCCATGAAAACGCGATGAGGCAGCTAATTGCTATACAAAAAGAAAAAAAAAACAGTTCTAGGAATGTCTCCATTAATAGAACCGACGCTGGATAAAGATTCAGCAGGGTATTATTTCGTAGGTGATTAAATGTCGAATTGATATATACTGTAGGTTTATTTTTATTGCACCAGACCTGATCCTTTTTGATCGACCCTCATACGCTAATCTCCAATAAAACATCGATTGATAATGCCCGCCATTTTTATGTTTAATTCCTTTCCTATTTTTCTTTAGAGAACTCAGAGCGGATGTGTGTCATTTTCGTTGCATGAGAAAAAGAGGGCTAGTTTATTTTACTGGTGTTAACCTGTATAAAGGCGGGTGAAAATGATGAGTCATTGAAGGCGTCGAACGGGAAGCAAATCAGTTAATGACAACTGTAAGACGTGCTAAACGCGCTGCATTTTGATTGTTCATTTCTTCATAAAGAACAACTCATTAGATGTTATTTCTGCATGACTTACTTTTTTTTCCCGACCAAAAGGAGAGAGAGAGAGAGAGAGAGAGAGAGAGAGAGAGAGCTACCAATTCAATTTGAACTATCTCGCGTGACTTCGTATCAAGAGGATTGCAACTTCTTTGGTCACTTCAGAAAAGATCAGCGGCATGTTCTGGCTTAATTGACAGTCGATGAAAAAGCTTTTAGCTCTCACACGTCAGTCGTAGACACTTCGCTGTCTTGAAAAGGATGGCTTCGTTTTCACCAAAGTCAATCTAGGGGAGGAGATGACGTTGCCGTCTACGCACGGACGAATCCTCTCTGTTTATCAATTCCTCACTCTTGTCATATGTCAAAATATTTTTTTTTTTAAATTGGCAGAACAATTTCAACTATTTAATGTTTTTAATGCATTGTCTTTCTGTGTGCGATATGAATCCTGATATAATTTTATGGCCGTGACATAGTCTAGAGAATAAAAGTGTTTATTAAACTCAGACGGCTTCTTGGAAGTTGTGAGTTTAATTTCCCGATCAGGTATTGTAAAAATATACACTGGACCAGTACAGAATTAACTAATTAATTCCCAGCTTTCTATTTTCGGAACGGCAACTTAACCCATAATTGCTTACCGTTGTAGTTTGAAATCTTAGACATTAATTCTTTGAAATTGAAAGTCCATTCTCATGATTGATCCTGATTCATTTTTGACGTTTACTTTCGTTTGATGGTTGGCTGGTTTTACGATATGATAAGCCTTTCAGGTCAATCAATGTCGAATATTTTACAGGGCACCCAGTGAGAATCGAAGTCAATTAATAATTGTCAGACAGAGGTAACCGTTGACCCGTACCAATATTCCCTTTTGCCCGCAAATATTTACACCGACGGCTCATACTTATTGGCATATTTCAAGAATCCGAAATAAAGATTAACGCTATCAGTAAGATTCAAACTTTTATGCCGTTTTTGGAGGGGACACCAATATTTCTTATTGCAGATGTTCTACCACTCTCCGACGCAGAACGGCAAAAACAAACTAATAAGTTATTTATATGCGTCGCTTTCAATTAATTGCTTTCTTGAAAACATCTCATTAAGCATGAAAACAACTTATCCGAGTGACGAGAAATATTTCAATTTTGTGATGTTCAGTTAATCTCATTTCATTTTTGTGGTGTCTATATTCGTAAGTTTATGCCTAAATGTCTGGCACATTAGGACTAATATCACCATTTTTGTTGTTTTTATAAAAATGTTTCGACCGTTATAGACATCGGACTTCTTCAGGTGCAGTTATCTTGAAAACTACTGAAGTCTAGCTCAATGAAATTGAACAGTTTAGGTGTTGAACATCATAGGTTTCATGGGACCGAGTTCAATATGTGCACCGCCTGTGACACGGCACACGTCGAATCGGTAGTTAAGATCTTACCAAACACGCTGTAGCATATCTCCGGTAAAATTAACCAGTGTAAAAGTGATTCTCTTGAGTTCATTAATGGTAGCAGGAAGAAGGGGGAATAAACCAATAAAAACCCTTTACATATCCCCATAAAAAGAAATCACATGGAGACAGGTCCGGTGACTGCGACGGTTATTTTCACCACGCCCGATCAATCTCTCTGGCAGATTCTCATTGAGATAACAAAAATAAAACATTAAATATAAAATCTTGATTTGTTTCTATATATTCTGTGAAAATTTGAGGTTATTTCAACAAGAATTGACAACATTATTGGCCTGCGAAATGATGTCAAATTTTTGGTAACACCCAGTGTATGTTTTATATATATATATATATATATATATATATATATATATATATGTGTGTGTGTGTGTGTGTGTGTATAGTTGTTTTTCATATATATATATATATATATATATATATATATATATATATATATATATATGAAAATTTCTCCGATTTAACCAGTAGAGAAGACAATATTTATGAATAAAAATGACAACAGGAAAACTGGTAATTGCTGACGCGTTTCGTCAAATATGTACTTTATCAAAGCAAAATACGAAAACGAAATTAATTTCTCTACATTCCAGTTGCTAGGTACATTCTGTTTTTATTAGTTATTTTGTTCAATTAATTTCATTTTCGTATTTTGCTTTTGATAAAGTCTACATTGGACGAAACGCGTCAGCAATTACCAGTTTTCCTATTGTCATTTTATATATATATATATATATATATATATATATATATATATATATATATATATATATACACGTGAACACTTTATGATATCTCAGGTTGTTCATTTTAGCACTGCACAGTCAAGGACCCAACTGAGCCTGAGCTAGGGATCCAATTCCCAATAACTCTGTCACCAATTTCACTAAAACACGTCTAAGCTATTTCCCCCTGCGGGAAGCTTCAGAACCTAGAACATTGAACTAATTCTCTTACTGCCTTCCGTCCTGCTGTCAAGCTTACCCTCCTTCAACATTGATTATTTTTTTCTTATTAGTATGAAGCTGGGTTCTCGCCACCGTTTCCTTTTTTGGCCCCATATGGTATTTGTTTCTATGCTAGGTCCGCTGAGTAGGATCTCATAGCCCATTATATGTACCGATTGCTTCAGACCTCTGACTCCCCAGTGTCATTCCTAATCTAGCATATTTACTTAATTTCACATTGGCGCCACGTCATCTTCCAAACTGAATTTTTTCCCATTTAGCCTTGTGTCGTACTAATCAAAACAGAATAAACTTGGTAAATATAATTTTATTTAATACTCTGATAATTTGCTTGTGTATAAGTGTGTTATGGGGTGGAAAATAAGTCATCACCCACAAGCAAAGTTACGATCAAGCAGTTTCGTCCTAGATTTGGCAGCAATTGCCAAATTTTGACCTGACCTGTAAAGATGGAGTATAGCATGAGGCGTCAGACCATTTGCAGACTGGTAAATGGATCTATCTTTAATGATAGATTGTATATACGAATTTTACTTGGAGTCTGGATTGAAGAGCTCAAGTAGATGTTCAAAGCAAGAAGTTTCATTTAGAGTACAACCCTTCATCACGATAGAAAATGCCCGAATATTTTGCGTTTAGGTATATTCTTAGTGAGGTGTGGAGTCAACGGTTGAACGGCACAAAACTTTAACATGACAGACCGAGTTAAATTTCTCGTCTATTATATCGCATACAATTCTCTACAAATGTCTTTGAGAAAAGCATCATTAAATGGCTTTCCTCCGCAGTTATGGTTTAAATGGTAGAACAGATCGGTGTCTCTAGCCTTGGTTGGCAGCCAGTTTAGGAGGAGGATTACTTTGTATTAACAAAAAGCGAAGATAATAACTGGATGAAACTCTATTATATAGACCAAGAAGTCATTGCAATTCATATATATTAAAATAAGGAAGGTGTGTGTAACTATGATCGTCTACATCATTAAAGGACGTAACGTTAAAAAATGAACTAGTCCTAGAGCCTTTTTGTTCTGTATATCCTAGCTTAATTTATTTCATCAAGATGAGACCAGGCATTCTTTAGATCACAATATGTCAGGCCATCATCATCATCTTGCGGCCTCAGCCGAGATTGAACTCACTAATACTTTGATTGGTGTAGTTCATAATCTTGTCATGTAGCTGAATTCTTGATGCTTCGCTAGGGCTATCAAGGGTGTTTTTATCGTGACACCATCACTAAATGGATTGCCAACCAAGGCTCAGAGAGACTCCATTCACCCTCATGTCAAACCAATCGACGAGTACTTCTGATACAAGGTAACATTGTCAGGACATTGGCGACGGAACCGGGACCCATACAAGGGTATTTTGATGACTACGATGCCTAGACATCCTAACCTGTGCTCCATAACTATGGATGCAGCCAGTGTTGACATGAAACGCCATCGATGGACTGAGGGTTTCCTAGATTGGAGAACCGACAGGACGGAGGGTCAGTCGATGGAATAAACAGCTACTCATGCGTGAATAAGGTGGGTTTTCCAGTTGTGGTTTTATCTAGTGAGAAATGGGCTTCGACAGGTCTATTGCACTCTATGCATTAATGTATACACTTCCGGCTTCCAATCTAGATATGTGGAGTAAAATGGTCATGTTCACTGTTACGCAGCGACCCTACGACCGCATACAATGACAATGATATATGTGTGCTCAGTACTTCAGCTTTTGCTGCTGCTATGTATATAGAGATCCTTGACAAAATTCGAAGAATCTGCAATGTTATCACGCTTGACCTGGTATCTTGCTTTAAGTCACTTTCCTACCACCGTAATGTAACTTCACTTTGCTTTTTATATAAATATTTTCATGGCGATTTTTCTGTTGAGCTCTCGTCTATGGCACTGCGACTTCACGAATCTAAGCAAGGTACTAGATTGGCAGTTAGGTCTCATGGATTTTCTGCTGCAATTACTGTGTGTGTAGCGGTGAATTATTTCGCCTGTCCAAGAGGGCCAGATTCGCGTGTATGTTTTGCAAGGGAGTGTGAAGACGGCGAATCGACGAGCTACGGACGGACGATGAATCGGACAAAACTTCGTGCTGATGGTGGTGGTGGTATCGCTTGTAGCCATTTTTATTGGTTGGTTATGGGCGCTCATTGACTGAATGTTGAGTCGGTCAGGTGTATAAAATCATAGTACGCTAATTTAACAGGCGTTCAGCTTGTCATTCGGGACGGTGAGTGGTGTATTGGAGTTCCAGGCGAGAAGTGTGGACTTGTTTTACCAAGTGAAACTATTGGACAGGTACTACCTTTCTTTTCCTGTGTGTGCTTCCAACCAATTTTTGTAACAAGCTATTTCGGCCATTGTTTATTTTCCCTTTTCTTTCCACGATGTCGAGCAAGACCTTTGACATCCGGGTGATACCGGAGTGCAGAGGCGCCGCGACTGACCTGCCGATCGTAGAATGGATCGAAAACGTTGAGTTAGCTTGTAAGCTCTGTGATATAGACAAAATCGAGCGTGTCTTGCTGGTACGACTACGAGACGGTGCTCTCGCTGTGTATCTGTAACTGAGTAAGGAAGAGAAGGCAGAAGCGGAAGAGATCAAACGGGCCCTAATGACCGCATACACAACAGATGCATTCAATGCTTTTGACCAATTCCTGACGCGACAGCTTAGACAGAATGAAACAATGGATGAATTTTTGACCGAATTACATCGCCCGTCTGGGCTGGTAGGAAGATAGCTACCGGGACGTTTGATGCAGTGCGCATTTGTATCCAGTCTGCCGCAACATGGTAGACAGGTTCTTCGGGCTTCGTCTAGGAAGGAGACTATGACTGTGAAGCAGTTGCTAACCTGGGCTCGGGCTATCATGACTGATGCCAAGGTGCACAAGGAATCGGTCGCAGCGTCTGCTCAACAAACACGTACAGATGAGGAAGTTCTACCCACTAATTCATGTAGAGGAGCTATCATGGGCTATAGATGCTCTGGTTCTAACCATATACGTTCAGATAGGACGGATAATCGAGCGCGAAGGACCCGCCGTGAGATGAGGTGTTTTAAATGTGACAAGGTCGGGTTTAAATCATCGGAATGCACATATTAAGGAAAAGCCTGCGGGAAGAAGACGTCAGCGTCAGTCTAAATCCCAAACAATTACAGACACGGAATCTGGCCAAGGTACGGGAGATGGATCCCGTGAGAGGAAACTGATGCAACGATGGTAGTCAGATAAAGGTTTGGGTGGACGCAAGATCTGTGGCCACAAGAGTGGCATTAGAAGTGAATGGGAGCATTGTGGAGGATGCTAGTTGGTTGCATCCAGCTGAAGATGCCAAGCTGATTTGGCTGAGCTCGATGCAGCAATAAAAGGTGTAAATCTGGCCATTCCATGGCGGGCATCGGTGTTGCATTTGGTTACGGATTCAACCTGCGTACATCGATGGATATCAGAGACCCTGACTGGAAAAGCACGGGTAAACACTAAGGCGGCTAGTGGGATGCTGGTAAGACGGCGCTTAGAGATACTGCGAGCATTGAGAGAGAAATACGCCTTGATGATGGATGTGACGTTAGTGAAATCCTGTCTAAACCGCGCAGACTCCCTGACCCGAGTGCCACGGAGGTAGTTGGATTTACATAGGCATGGAGAAGATCCACTGCCAAAAGGCTGCGCCATTGTGGAGAGTAGATTGAACAAGAACCAGTTGACCAATATACACCCCCAGCGTGGCCACCAAGATGTGAAGAGGACTTTATATTTAGCCAAGTCTATTGACCTATTAGTGTCTAGCAAACTTATCGAATCTGTTGTCAAAACTTGCGAAGCCTGCCGGTCAATTAATCCAGCACCGGTACGTTGGAAGAAGTGGGCGTTAATGTAAAATTAACTTGGAGTAGATTAGCGATGGACATTAACCACTACAGAGGCGGCCATTTTCTAACTCTCCATTGATTGCTGTCTTTCTTGATTCGCAATATGGCGACCGCTGCGTCGACAAGACTCCGCTAGTGTTATTCGTCAGCGTGAATAAGTTTTCTATGAGCAGGGCCCGCCAGCTGAAATATTGACAGATAACGACACTGCATTTATCTGTAAGAGATTTAAAATTTTTTTAAATAGCTGGGGGTACACTTGAGATTCCGATGCGCTCATGTACCGGTTGTGGACCGCTGTCATAGAAGTATGAAGACCATCGCAGCCGGAAAGCAATTTTCGGTGCCACAGGCGATCTACTGGCACAATGTCCCTCTCAAATACAGTCTTTCAGCTTCCACAGCACCGGCCCCCGTACTGCATAAGTACCACATCTGGGTAGGAAACATCGATATCACACCCTCATCTGCACAGCAAGTAGTAGACAAAAAAGGAGACATCGTCTGGGTAATGTCTCCACACGGTAGATGCACGACTAAATTTAAAACGTGTCGAGTAACCCAAGTAATCAGTCCGAAGTCTGTGTGGATTGATGGGACACCGCTGCAAGTGAAGAATTTACGCTCTTCTTTGGGGTCATATCCATCATTAGACTGTGATAGCGACACAGAAGAGAGTGAACGATTTGTGCCTTTAAAATCTAGTTCACCGGGTGATTCGTCCAGTACCAGCAGTCCAGAGACCAATGCCGGAGCACCCGATGACACTCCAGACCGTAGTTCGTCCGAGAACGAGACTCTCGTTGATCCTCTTCAAAGGAATACTCGACAGAAGAGACCTGCCCCGGGATGCATCAACTGTGATCGGGTGGGGGAGTGTAGCGATCACTTACCTCGGCAACCCAAAAAGACCAAAGTCGCGTGTATATTTTGCAAGGGAGTGTGGAGACGGCGAATCGACGACATTCGGACGGACGGTGAATCGGACAGCACTTCGTGCAGATCGAAATGCTGGTGTCGTTTGTAGCTACTTTTATTGGCTGGTTCTGGGCGCTCATTGGCTGGGTGTTGGCTGAATCTGGTGTATAAAAACACGGTACGCTCATCTAACAGGCGTTCAGCTTGTCGTTCAAGACGGTGAGTAGTGTATTGGAGTTCGAGGCGAGAAGTGTGGATTTGTTTTGCCGAGTGGAACTATTGGACACATACTACCTTTCTTCCAACCAATTTTAGCAACAAGATATAACCGTAAGTACTTTGCTATTAGTTTTTTTCTTTGGTTTCTCGCTTGTGGGACTCTCTTTTGGTTTTTGCTTTGCTGTAAACTCCGATTTTTAAAAATTTTAAAGCAACGTCAATCGTCATCATTTACTTCAAAACTCTTCTTTTAATGTCCTCTCTCTCCAATTATGTTTTTCTCAGATTCTTTCACTCTCAGCAACTCTTTGCGTCTTAGTCGCTTTATTGCCTTTCATAATGCGAAATGAGTTTTTTTTTAAATGTTTAAGAAGCATAGGATACTCCTTTATTAGATACCTTTTGGTATGTTGGTGATTTATGAAGCAATAAGATCTTAGACAATAAAAAATGCAGCTGAAAGACATCTATTTTCTTTTTGCCGTTTCCTCACCCGGCAATCGTGTAACCTGATCTATGCTCACGTTAATTATCTATTTGCAAAGAGGATATCACTTTATCCACGTGTGTTAGTATTCATTTTCTTCAGCGCCGTTAACGCTGTGTACCGATCAACTCTATCAGCCATGAATAGGATTATTCTGAGATATCTCTTTGGTTCTATTGTTCTGAATTGTTTATTATGTTTCAAAGGCTTTAATAAGCGCTAAATTTCCATTGGATGTCTTTTGAGACGTCCTCTTATTTAGGCCAATTTCACCAGGTCAAGAATCGTTTGATGTCAACATCAAGCAATACAGAAATCTGGGAAGCGATATAACTGGACGATAGAAAATATAACACGGAACATCGAAGATGCCTTCTAAAGATTAAACAAAGTATTAAGAAACTGGAAAAATTCGTTTGAAAGAGTATTGAAATGCTATGTAATATCAATCCTCTATATGGCATTGCAAACAAGGAGGAAACTTATACTTAACGTCAGGAAGAGGCAGCTGAAGTTTCTGGGACACGTAATGAGGAAGGACGGCCTGGAGAATCTGATACTCACGGGTCGAATAGAGTGAAAGAGAGACAGGAGAAAACAACGCGTCACATACCTGGCGGGATGACAGAACGTGGTCTGGGGAGGAAGCAGAGTGAAGGAACATCTTGAGAGGTACAAGGAACAGGAGGAGGTGGAGAGCCATGATCGCCTACGCCCTGAAAGAACATGGCATATAAAAAGAAAATGATATGTCAGTGAATGTTGGACCATTATCTCACAGATGAAGAGAAGACATGAGGGATCAGAGTTGTATTTCTACAAACGGATGCTAAGAATACCATAGGCGTAGGGTTTGAGCAAACAGGAAGTTTCAAGGAAAATGGGAAGGAAAAGGTCATATGTCCTTTGAAAAAAAAAAAGAATCTGGTACATATGAAAAAGGAACAAGGCATGGAGGAGGATTCGGCACTCCCAGGATATTTTGAAAATGAGAGGATCAGAAGGAGACAACGAATAACGTACCTAGCCAACTTTCGTAAATAGAAATGCAAAACAGGGACATGGAATGGCAGTAAGGGGAATAGAAACATTTTAGCGTAACAACGGATAGGTAGTTAAGGAGACCCCATGATCACCCACGTCCTGAATGGCAGACACATTGTTCTTTCAGATTATTACTCGGTGTCATTGCAGATTAAACCTATGGCGCCACCAGATCTAATAACGTGACATCTACCAGCTATATTCAACCCGTTCGATTCGCTGCAAATTTTGCAATCAATTTATAGCGTCCTGGATTATAATCCTGTTATTTTATGTCATGTTTTATATTGTAAATATATCTGATATAGGTAATAGTTGGTGATAAATTTCAGGGTCAATGATACCATTTGCCACAATTTCAGTAAGTTTGGAGCACTTGACAGATCCAGGATATAGACATACGAGCTGCTACACAGAAAATTGATGAATATGAACCGCACACGCGCTCGGGACATACTGAAAACTTTTACTGCTATATATTTGACAGCATTACCTGTATAAAGTCTCTGTATACATGCTGAAACGAAATTTTTACGGTTGAGTAATGGATAGCGGCTCTGATTGAGAAATCGGTGAGCCGAGTTCGAATTCCACTCAGATCATTCACATTCCCTTACATACCTTGGGAAAGGTATGAATCTTCTTCTTCTCCTCTCAGCTATGCGTAAGTAGCAGGGCAGACCAGGTTTTATAGCCTTGGGAGGCAACTCGTCTACCGCAGAAAGAAATAGCAACCGACTGCAGGAAAAAAAATCTGGCTCGTCACTCATGTATCGAAAGATACATGATCGCCTAAGGGTGTATCACGCATGGCACATAACTGATCATCCCATGCAAGGCATTAGAGCCACTCAGAAAGAACGTATTACTGAGTGAGAAAGAAGAAAAATGAAAAAGATTAAGGAGCGAGAATAAAAGAAAAGTAACGATTGACATTGCATTTAAATCTTTGAACATCAAACTTGGCTGGAAATCATGGAGCCGGAAGTGAGTTTCACAAGCGTTAACAACGATTAAAGAAACTGTTGGCAGATTACTTACGGTTATATATACAGTGTAACCCGGATATAAGAGACCCGGATATAAGAGAAACCCGGATATAAGAGAGATTTTCTCTGGTCCAAAATTAGAGCCTGTGTTAATGTATATAAAATAGACTAAACCCGGATATAAGAGAACCCGGATATAAGAGACTTCTTCTCCGGTCCCGACAACTCTCTTATATCCGGGTTACACTGTAGTTAATTTAATTGTGAATTGATGGGACCTTGCTTTTAATCTAGTGCCGCACTTAAATTCATAAAGTCCAGGTAGCATAGCGAAGAGCACATTCGAACAATCACAATCAAAGTATTTATAGAAGACACAGGGGAGGCAACCTTACGACGGTGGGTGAGTGAATAAATTCAAAACGCAAGATCAAGTCTAATAATATTTCTAATTCTTCTCTAGATTTTATCAAGGGCTTGTAGATAAATCGGAGCACCGGACTATATGTCGCAGAATTATTCAAAACATGGGCAAATAGTAGACTTATAGATATGTAAGATATTTTCTGGAGAGAAAAATTGTCTAGCCCAAAAGCCGATAACTTAAATAAAATATTAAATTGCAGCGGTGGGACAGTGACACTATAATATTGCTAATTCATTTTTTAACTTTATCAAGAATTTCTAGATATACAGCAGGCGCACCAGACCATATCTGGGAGCAATATTCAAAGCGAGGACGTGTATGATAGATTCAAGAGAGGAAAAAATGTCTGACACGATACTGTGAACCAAATAACTTAGCAGCATTACCAAGCAATGGATTCACTATAATCTTTCCACTTTATGTCAGTCATGAATGTTAACCTGATAAGGCGAAATGAGTCACTTTCATGGAGGTTAGCATCAGCCATACTAATGGAAGGCAGGAAAGAGGTCTTTCAGATAATCCGTACTTCATTCAAAGAATCCGATGCTGCTTGTTCGGTGAAAGAAAGTCTTCATCCATGAGCATCATTCGAAAACAAGTATTGTTCTGTGCGACATCAAACGACGAAAAAAGGTTCTGAATTATTTATGAGGAAAGGTATAATTTGCAGTAAGATTAATGAGAGATCACATGTTCCATTTTTGTGATCAGGTAAAATAGATCCATCTTGGCTTGAATGTTTTCATTCAGTTGTCCTAGTCAGCAGCTGCCACGTCTTCGGATTAGCAATAATTATTTTTTTCTCGTTAAATAATTTGCTTAATTTAAAGGAAGCAATTACTTCGGAGACTGTAGAAGTTATCTCGAGGGATAATCTGAAATATACATTTTTGGGAGGATGGAACAATCAATTTACCGGAAATATGGGCTGATACTGGGGAAAGTAGAAAAAAAATTCAAAATAACTATAGTATATATATATATATAGATATATATACAGGGTGTTTCAAGAAATTTGATATCATTTCGCAATCTAATAACTTTGTTAGATCTCCTTCAAATGACTTCAAATTTTAATAGCATCTTTATGTTTAATGTTTGTTTTATGTTTTATATCTTTATGTTTTTGTGTTTTTCTTGTATTTTTATGTTCTTTAATCTTTAATCTTTTTTTTTTTACAGGTATAAAATGCTATTTACTAGAAGAAGAAAAAGGCGTTTTGTGTGTTCACATAATCCACATGCTTTTGAATTTCTCATTCAGATTTGGAAGAATAAATCTTATGATCTTCAACATTAACATTTTTAAATTTCATTTGCCTTAATCATGTACTTTCTGTGATATTTACATCTCAAAGGATATCAAATTTTTTGAAACACCCTGTATATATATATATATATATATATATATATATATATATATATATATATATATATTTGATAGATGTGAGTTTGTGACCCTGGGTTTCACGCTTTAGCGATCGTCAGACAAACTGATTAATGTTTTAAAAAATTTGGGTTTATGTAGATTGCGTGTATTGGTGTTATTGTGGAAGTGGTGGGGGAAATTTCCTCGTTTTGTCATTCATCGTACTAACGCAAACATCGATGTATGCAGACACATATACATATACATACTTGGTCGTCCGTCGGGACTCATATATATATAAAACATATGTTTATATATCTATACATATGTTTATATATATATACATATATATAAACATATGTTTATGACTCATACATATATATAAACATATGTTTATATATCTATACATATGTTTATATGTTAGCTCTATCTCTGATATTGAGCGCTTTCTAATAAGTACCGCACATATAATATATAAATAATTATACATATATATATATTTATTTATATTTATATTCACTTTTCACACACACACACACACACACACACACACACACACACACACACACACATATATATATATATATATATATATATATATATATTGTTTGTATTTAGGCAGCATTTTTTATTCATACATGTTTCATTAAATAATATATACAAGTGTTGTCCATTTATTTTATGTAAATTCTTTTCATAACGTTTGATAAATTTAATAGCATTATCATTAAACGAAGAAAGAAAATCACAATATTGATACATATTTTTTAATCCAATCTAAGCTTTCGACTTACATAATCCATTATCTAAGATGAAAATTACAGTATAATATATTAAGCAATACACGGACAAGAATGTGATGATAGTCTGATTCTGTTTAAATGGATGATTTCCAAGCAACGATAAACACGTGCATATAAGACGCTGGAAGCGAAAATCGCACCGCAGCTCATGACGTCATACATGGCCACGCGATAGTGAATTCGAGAAGTATTAAGTATGGGAAGCCGTTGGTTAAAAAATGGCTTCTGTTACCAATTATAGACATTTAAGGATATTTGTGGAGACTTCATAGTTTATTATCTTCACAAATATTCTTAAATATATACAGTGTATCACAAAAGTGAGTACACCCGTCTCATTTCTTCAAATATTTAAGTATATCTCTTCATGGGACAGCACTGAAAAAATTACCTTTTGACACAATGAAAAGTAGTAGAGTTAATTTCTTTTCCCCTCAAAATATAGCCATTATATATATATATATATATTAGGGTTATCAAACATGTTTGGTTGAATAATATGAACATAAGTTCATTTATTTTCATTTTGATCCTCTTCTCGTATAGATTTCATTAACGAAGTTGTAGTTATTTCTTCTTTTATTTTCATTCATATAAGAATTGAATAAACATTATTCTTAAATAGGGTAGATTATTGGAACACTTAAGTGTAGATTTAAACGACGTAAAGATAATGTAGATTATCTTTGAAATAATTCATCTCCTTAAAAAGTGGACTTCCCTGTCGTCAACCAGCTCAGTTTTTTTTAGAACAAACAGCCAGATCATTCGCATATATTATTTGATTATAGAGGTGTAAGAAGCTTGTGTGCAGTAAGCCACAAGGTCGCCAAACGACCCTCCGCAGGTTTGAAATTCGGAGTTAACATTCTCCTGGACCGGTTGTCACTCAAGGCAATAGAATCAAGTTAAATATTTATCCATTTCTTGGAGGTGGGAAGGAGAAATGGATTTATAACTTCCGCAATGGTATTAGCACGTGAATAAATGTAATGAATTCGACTGGAACTTTGATTTGAAAATCATAACCACAATCCATTACTCCAGCATGTGCTCACACACACGCACACACACACGCACGCACACACACATATATATGTATTAGAATTATATAAATATTAGTCTCCCACAGAGTACATTTTTAAAATCCTATGTATACATTTACACTATATATATATATATATATATATATATATATATATATGTGTGTGTGTGTGTGTGTGACCTATATTTCTGAATGATATTTAAGAAACATGTGGTTTCCGTTTTTTATTAGCCTATTATTCTTCTATTTACTTTCCATTGCCAAAGAGGATATTTTTTAAACCATTTGCAGAGTTTTTCGAAGTGAGATACTGAATTCATTGGTTCATTTTGCAAACATACTAATGTCTAAATGCTGCTTGACGTGTGTATTCCGATGTCAAATGCGACGATAATGACTGGCTCCGTGTTTCTTGATCAAACAGAATGGGCCTTTTGACGCTGTAGTATTGTGCAAATAAAGATATCAGAAAGTGTTTTGGACGAGCAGGTTTGAACTAAAAGATAAATTGAAAATGTAAAATCATTGTATCATTGTTTTAATTACGATGTTTGGGTAGTGTAACGCATATCGGGTTCCAAAGTGGAATCGGCGAGAAGAATTGAAAAACTGTTACATTGGGAGGGAAACGTATGAAATCATCTGTTCTTGCTCCAGCTAAGGGTTAAATAAGAGCGTAGTCCGTGATCTCTACTCTTGGGTAGCAACCAATCTAAGAGAATGTGAATTACAAATCTGGGTGAAGAAACCCACTCTATCGTTCCCTTCGGAGAAAATATGTTAATTCATGTTTAATAAAATAAAGGAAGATGTGGATAAGATAGATCACCTACGACCTGAATGGGCATGGCATTAAAATGGCGGAATTTATTCTTATTTAACACTTCTCTCTCTCTCTTTTGGTTTCTCTCTCTCTCTCTCTCTCTCTCTCTCACTCACACACAGTCTCTCTTTCTCTCTCTGTTTTTCGATATTGTTCTTTCTTGGTTGAATTTTTAATAATAATATTTATATAAAATTATAACTCATGTATGTTATAATATCACTACAAAAATAGTCATTTTGTTTCTGGTATCTTGTCAAGTGTTGCAAGTAAAAATGAGTTTTTGAAGCGTTCAAAAACCAACCACTCGACCCCACTAGAGGAAATATTTTTACGTAAGATGTAATGGCCAATCAAATTACAAGTATATGATACAATTTATGAATGCTTTAAAATAAGTATTAGATTTCATAGGAAATCAAGAAAAACAATTAATCTCCAAGCTTTTGTAATTAAAAATATCAGTTACGCATTATAACTCTAAATGTAACCATGCATCATGTTTAGAAACTAACAAAATTATCCAAAGAAAAAAAAACGAATAAAATATATTTAAACTTTCATGTATTATTCTTAGAAATAGGTTAAATTATTCGTCCGAATCTGAGCGATAGTAAGGAGTACAATATATGACTACAGAGTCAGTTACAATGGCAGGGTCATGCTGATAGTTTTAGTGGACAAGGGGGAAAGATTTATTTGTGACTAGACATACAGACATCACGCTATAATAGACAAACACATAAATGTGATTGAATATATGAGCTGCCACATATAAAAACGACAGATTCATTAAAATTCAATCCTCCAACATAACTATCGAGACAACGGAAACTACCCGTCGAAGTTCAAAATTCAATAAGAGATACAACTATTTAAATATTAACTAAATAATCCACTTTGTATTGAATTCTTAGCAAATATAGATAATAATCGAAAACTTCAGGGAAAAAAAGAATTTGTTTTTTATAAACTTACAATACCATTTCATTATTATATGCATTATTTCATCTAGATAGAAAACAGGGTAAAATGTAATTTATGCTTACAGTTAACAGCGTGCTCTTTCCTTTGATTTGGAAGGTTTATGTTGTCCTTAAATTTAATGATTTCTAGCTTTTCATTGAGACAAATATAATATGGTGCATATAAAGAATTACAGACACGAGCTCTTCCAATTAACCTCCATATAACAGTGGAAGTTTTGTTTTTCTCCTTTAAACTCCAATAGTATTTGGACAGCGATGTAACATGTTTATGAGAACTATTTTTGAAGGAAAAACGTGCTGGTACCAGATGCGCTTAAATGGATTTTTAGTATTACTAATGTAGAACATTTTAACATTCGGGTTTTCAAGTGAAGAAATGGTACTAAGATAAAATCAAGGAACTTGTTCGGAAATTGTTTTGTAATGAGCAATCATTGGGATTCCTACAGTTACATCCATTAGTATTGGTGTCATGATATTTAGTATTATTTAGCACATTACTACATTTCTATTATTACGCTTTTTAATTATTTTTTCGAGGTTACCCGTACAAGTGTAACTAAGTTTAAGAGTATTTTTATTGAAGATTTCACTAATCCTATTCGTTTTAGGGAAGTGCTTATTAACAAGATTTAAGTATTTTAGTTCTAAATTAGTTTTAACTATGAGGCGGAGGGGGTGAACCAGGTGATGTTTGCTTCTTATTATATTCAATAATAATGATGTTTGCTTCTTATTATGTTCAATAATAATGAGTTTTATGTATTTACTATTGGGCCTTCTATAAACACCGCTACTTAGGGCGGAGTTATAAAATTACTTATACCTATTGAGGATCTCTTCATTAGAAGAATTAGAAGTGATTCTAATATTAATAATAGCAATCTGACCCCATTCATGCCTTCATTAAGAAATCAAGGCGTGAATGGGTGCTGACAGCATACGTCTTGATTGAATCCGTACAGACTATATAGACACATTCTATCAGCAAAAAACAGAATCTGTCCTAGAAAGTAAAATTCAGAAAAATTATTGTGGATTTCTTCTGTCAAACGATCTCTCCATTCAAACAAGGATGCTCACGAATAAGTAATAGAAATAACCTGTATATGAATAAATAAGTATAATAAAAAAGGATGTATAAGTTAAATTATGGACCCACTTGATTTTAGGATGTTAGAATCGTACCCATAACGGAAGATACAATTCAAACTATTCCGACAAAAATCTAAAGCCAAGTTTGGATTAGCTAGAAACGCAACCTATATTTGAGAATGTCCACACAATGTCTTTCCTGGGATTGACTAGGTTACGTAGGTGAGTGCTAGTGATTTAAATAGACAGGCTATCACTCAATTCTCACTAATGATCACTAGACATATAGAGTGTACCTGCACATGCATAATAATAATAATAATAATAATAATAATAATAATAATAATAATAATAATAATAGAAGAAGAAGAACGCAATTCCCAGAAAACGAAAAAGAAAGGAGACAATAACAATAACTCGTCGGTCTTCAGGTTATCCATCAAACAAGAATGCCTAGATAAGTATAAAGAACACATGCCTATGCATAACTGTCGGCTGTCTAAAAAAATCAGGTTGCACTGGTAATCAATGCAATAAGGCAAGTGAAACATCGAGAGCCAGAATAGAACTGAAAGGTGACTAACGTCAAGGGGTGCATTTTCCTGTAAATATTGTTAAACATTATCAATCTTTTCTTTTCTAGTTTGTTTTTCTATTTCTAAAATTTATTTTTATGGAGTATTTCCTAATAATAATAAGAATACCAAAAATAACAATAATAATAATGATAATAATATTAGCAGCAATAATAATAATAATAATAAAGCTAGTAGCAATGATAATAATAACAACAACAATAAGAAGAATAGTAACAATAATAATAACAGCAACAACAATAATAATAGTAATAATAATAACAACAATAATATTACCAATAATAATAATGTTATGGGAACTTACACATAATAATACTGGACTATTCTTGACATTATAAATATGGCGCCTCTCAAGACGTATATAGAGTTTGTAAGACGAGGTAAGATAATTGAGAGTATATTGTAAGGACATTGGAATAGTGATACTTGTCGAGACAACATAGTTCACTCTAACCAAATCTGATAGTCATTACTAATACTTCTACTTCTTTGTATTATATTTCTGTTGTAATATATCTTAGTATTCCATACCTATGCTCGTGTTAGTGAAACAACATGAAAACAGAAAGAAAAAATATTCAATAATAAAAGAAGGCAGTAAATACAAACAACATTTACATTTAGTAGATTCTGTAGTAAATCAAAACAGAAGCCAAGAACCAACTATTGCAGCAAAAGATATGAAAAAGAAAGCCAAGGATAAAGCCCTTGAACAGATGAAACAACGCTGGCAAGACAAACCTCTGCATGGCCAATATCCAGAACGTGCAAATAAACCCAATGTTGATAAAGTTAATACTCATCGATGGTTACGAGCATCTGGATTAAAGTCTGAAACTGAAGGCTTTATTCTTGCAGCGCAAGACCAGAGTCTTTTCACTAGGAATTTTCAGGCAAATATCATACATAATAATGTGGATCCAAAATGCAGGTTCTGTGACAAATATCAAGAAACAATAGACCATCTAATCTCAGGATGTTCTATACTTGCCCCAAATGAATATAAAAATCGTCACGATAGAGTGGGGCAATACTTACACTGGACAATGTGCAAACACTTTGGAAAATGTGTAAGCAAACACTGGTATGAACATCGGCCAGCGCCGGTTACAGAAATAGAAGATGTCACCATTCTATGGGATTATACCATCCACACAGACAGAAAAATTGAAGCAAATAGGCCGGACATTATTGTCAAAAAACCAGAAAGAAAAAACTTGCCTACTAATTGATATGGCTTTGTCCAGCGGATTGTAACATAGCAACCAAGGAATTTGAAAAACTATCAAAATACAAAGACCTGGAAATTGAAATAGAAAAAAATGTGAAATTGAAAACAAGAATAATACCAGTGGTAATAGGTGCACTTGGAATTATAAAAAATGGAACAAAACAACACATTGAAAGAATCCCTGAAACCCCAGCTTAAGAGACATACAGAAAATTGTCTTATTAAGTACAGCACACACACTAAGGAGAACTTTGTCTATGTAACGCTAGCAACTTCATCGGAGATAAAAAAAAAAAAAAAAAATTAACATGAAATGTGGCCATAACACCACGACCTGCCTTAGGTCTTTCCGCAGACTTGGTAGGTAGTGTGTCCATAGCAGAAATCGAATGATGATGATAATAAGTATAATAATAATAATAATAATAAATATATATTAACTCATTGAAGGTGTTAACAAGAAGAGTGTCCTTAGTCGTTATAGTGACTCCAGCTTAAAGTATGCAACACACAGTGAGGATTACACTCAGTACTCAGTCGTAACTGATCTAGCGAAAAAAGCTTGTTAAACATTACACCGCGTCGACGTGTTCGTTCACATTTCTTATAAAGTCGCAGTTTTCAGTGTGTAGACGTTTATTTCTGTAATGGTCCCATACGGGAAATAAAATTCCAATTCCAAAGAACGTGTTATGTTTTCCACAAACGGAATGTCAGCTACAAAAATAACTACTATGACTAAAATCGATAAAAAAAAACAAAACATTGTTGCCAGAATTGTGCACAATCACGAGTGGAAATGTCCAAGTAACTAAGTCGACCATGAAATTTAACACCAATCTCTGATCGGATTCACAGAAGATACTCAGAAGACCCGAGAATTGCAGTTACATATATTACTAATGAGACGAAAATCATGTGTGAAATAAATGTTACTATCATAACAAAATGTCCACTAAACGAGAATAGCATAATTGGCTAGCAACCGTACGAGAAATTGTTGGAAAAACTGAGACAAAAAAAAACAAAAACAAAAAAAAACAACATAAAAACGAATGGTATTTAGCTTTGTTCTTATAAATAAATATTTGGTATTTATTGATCGCTTCATTTAAAAAAAAAATTCTATTATGAGAATTTTCAGGCTTCTCAAGACCGGTAGCTGTTATCGCTCTTTCCAGTACTGTTGGAAGATTATTTGCTTGCCGTATTTTTGAGGTAGTGTCAAAAATCAGCATCATGATTATTTCATTTCTTAGTTCCATGTGCTACCCATTTTGCTACAGTTGTAAATAAAAAAGGTGATGTAGTTTCTGCTATCTGGTACAATTCTTTGGGATTTTGTAATGCAAGTCTGCTTGGTTCGAAGATCTATATTCTGACACACGCTTCACTCGCCATTTTAAACATCGATTTCATAGCGGTTTCATAGAGATGCTATGTCAGATATTTTAGAATGATTTTATCCCCATACATGTTATCTATGTGAAATATTAACATGACAATGATATTTAAGAGCATGATTCTAGTTTTCAGGTTAGTGTTTTGGTTCTGTAGGAACTTGTGGTGTTGGGAAAAACTACACCTACAGTAGCCTATTCTATATTGATTTACCTTCTCTCGTCAGCATAACAGAAGCTTATGAAAATTTGTTATAGTTGATACATACACGGAGGTATTTGAAGCGTCCTTTTTTTTGTTAATTCCACATCCTAATTTTTTATGATATAATCGGTGTAGGTTCTACCGTTGCTTTCTCTCCAATTCCAAATCATGCGGTTTGTTTTGGAAAGGTTTATCTTGAGATATATTTCTTAGAATACAAGTTCTTTTAATTTTTTTTCTCGGTTGAATAATGATAAATTTTCAATACAATGTTATCAGCTGAAACAAATCAATTCTTTTGGCAGGGACAAATGTATTTGGCATCATCAGTTAGAAGCACGCAAGAAAAGTATTTGGCTTGAACAGTTAAAAATGATGTCGAAAGATTCAAGGTCAGAATTTGTGAGAATTCCAATGTTAATGGTGCACTGAATTTCCTCAATAGAATCATGACTATTGAAGGTGTTATGGAACCTTACCCATAATAACATAATGGACTATTCCATACGTAATAAATACTGCACCTCAAGAGGAAGCAGGGAGTTCAGTCTGAAGTCTGGAGTGAGGTCCATCAGGAGTCTGTCAGTCAGTCAGAGCGAGCGAGTCAGTCAGTCAAGTCAGAGGCAGTCCGAAACAGAGTCGCGTTCAGACAATTACTACAAGACATTGGAATAGTGATACTGGTCGAGACTATATTGTTCTCCCTACAAAACCTGATTGTTCGTACTAACACTTTCTACTTCTCTGTATATATTCCTGTTTGTAATATATCTGTGTTATTCCATATCCGTGTTCGAGTTCTTTATTGGTTCTACCTTGGACCATCACCGTGGTACAAGGAACCGGACCATAACAAGTGGCGACGAGGATGAGATACTCACACGTGAAGAACAAGCAACAATATCCTTTCTCGTCAGCATAACAGAAGCTTATGAAAAACATGTTGCCTTCACACATTTTCCTGGGTCAATGAAGGTCATGAGGAGTTGTTTCTCATTAGGTCAACGATCTGAATGCCGTCAATATTCCTATTATAAAAAACAAATTCACCTGAAAGAAAACAAGATTTATTGTCTGGCAGCAGTACAAAAAAGCTGCCACTCAAATTGAAACACATAAAGGTATTTTTAATTTCCACGGGCGAATAAAGAATTTCAGTATTTCTACGCAGTGCTATTAGATGAAACAAAATCAACTTACTTACGTCCGATGACATTCAAAGAATTCGGCGTTATCATGGTAAGGCATTGTATGAGTTACTTAACACCCATGAACTGCATTTATTCAAATAAATCTTGAATGATGGAGCTTACGATGGCACCTACACTGAATCCACCAAAACAAAATGCGGGATATTGAATTAGTAACTACTTAACACTTCATATATCTCAGTGTACTAAGCAGCTATAACAAATTTGGTACTGGTTATGAGGTAACTGAATATAGGGGGGGTGGCTTTGTTAGGGGTAATTTTACAAAATACAAGAAACTGCTACAAAACCAAAACATTAATATAAAAGCTCGAATTGTTGTTAATTAGCCTTATCGGATTGACACTTTCATGCAGAAGTCATGCTTCAAATATCTAAACTGTCAGCTTTCTCAAATTGATACTTGAAGATGACATCAAGCGTGAAGTCATAGCAAGGATGATATTTCTTCGAAACTCACGAACTGACTCTCCAGAATCAGGAACAATGAATTGTATATCGTAAGTAAAAAAAAAAAAAATTCAATATCAAAATTAAAATGCATAGGGCATGTAAAACGAATCGAAAATAATGACATAATCAAAATATTGACGTTCAAGATTGCTTCAAACAAAAGGTTAGGGAAGAAGTACTGGAAAGATCAATAACAATTACTGTTTTCATGAAGAATTGTTTTAATAGAAAGATTGTATAAAGCGGGAGATTGTATAAGCGAAAGTAGGTCTGGTAGCTCAGTCAATAAATGCTGAGTGTTTTCTTATAAGGGTACAGCTAATATTGTCATTAACACAATATATCGAAATGGAAGATATTGCCTTCAAGAAAACGAAAGGAGCACTTGTGGGATTTACCCTGAAAGGAATTAAAAGAAAACACTCCGCTGAAAACACAAATTCTTGAAGATAATAGCCGGATTTATACCCAACTGAGGATTTGTCGAAAGAATCAAGAAGAAAGGTTAAAAAGCAACGACATTCCAAAATGATAATTTGAAAGAATGCACATTGTCGCCGTGGGAGGAATATTCGAGTGACTGTTGGTCATGTCGTGTAGTCATTATTTTTAAGACTACAAGCAGTAATAGAAAATAAAGGTAGACACACCAAAAACTGATTTTAAATAAACTTTTCTTTTACGAGTCTACTTATTTTTCGACAGGAAAATATGATTTTATTTGGCTACCGTGTTTTTGATTGCCTAATGTTCTATTAGAAGTAATACAACTTGTTATGTTTGGTCAAGAATAAAGTTAATTTTCTTTAATAATAGGGTGAGGTTCCATTCATTTTCGATTTTTCGATTTTTATTTATCTATAGATGTAAATTGTATCTTTTCCTCTTATGCGATGTTTACTCTCGTGGTCGAAGAGTTCACCGCCCTAAGGTCTTTTGTTAAAAGCAAGAATATTACGATTGTTCCAGCTAGTAATAAGAAGATAATGATAGTGAAAACCATTTTTCGATCCGTTTCTCTTAGAAGTTTGGTCTACTTGAATCGGAAATGAATTCTTTGTCAATCGAAGGTTTTAAGTAATTCCTGACGCCAAATTTCAGACAATAATTGTCGAAGCAGATATTTAACTCCTGAGAACTACACTCTGGTTTATCCGCCGACGGAACACACAAAAACATAAGAGATGGAAATATTTTTTTTTTTTTAAAAGGAAACTGAACCTTTTCACAAGGATAATATTTTGATAAAGTGCAAACACCGTTATAGATGTCAGAGGCATAATTGGGATTGGTGAGTTAATTTCAATTTCGAGATAAGGTTGCTGCGTTCAGTTTCTCACAAATCACCTAACTAGGGTTTAGGGTTTAATAGCAATGCAGTCTGACGGCTCTAGTTTTATTTTTGCAACCACTTCAGAAGGACAACTTTGAATATCTAGCCGATTGGGCGTCAGCCTTGCAATTCCACTCATAAAAATAGTTACTTTTCTAATACGTCACACATACATAATACAAGTAGAAACATAAAGACTTCAGTGTAAAATAATAAAGTATTTAATTATCAAACGCAATTAAAATGCATTAAAAACAAAACAGTAAAGAGTCAACGTAAAGTAGAGTATTATTTACATTATTCGGACTATTGTCCTCATCTTTGTCGCCATATTTATCACGTTTCGTTGTACGCTTCGGCCTTGGTTGGAAGTTCGAACTGAACCCTCTATTTCGCTCACTTGGATAGACTGTTCTAGTTCCACGTGCCATGTTTGATGGATGTCAATTATCAGTTATCTCCTGTTAATTTCCCTCTGAAAGTTCGCCACTGATTTAACCGGGTATTGAACTCACACTCTTTGGGTTCTGTCACTGGACCCAACCAACGCCTTTATCCACTGTGTGTGAATTGCTGGGTATTATAAACCTAATGTCTTCAGCAACCATTTTTACCAGTGCTCATATTGCAATTTTGCTGTTATCATTACATGTTTTTACCAGAGCTCATATTGCAACTTTCTTGTTATCATTGCTTCGAATTTCCAACCACCTGAAGAAGGCCGGAGCGTACAACGGCCGAAACGTTGTGATAAATATGGCGACAAAGATGAGGACAATAGTCCGAATAATGTAGAAAATGTACATAATACCTCATCTCAGAAATATAGACAGACTGTAAAGTAGAACGGCTAAAAAAAGTACTAATTCGTTTTGGTACACGACTTTAACGTCCGGATTAACACAATAGTCAAACCCGTCATTGTAACCAAACCTGTTAGTGGCATGATATCTCTATTTATAGAAAGGGACAATCTACATTTTCATACTCTAGAGATTCACGTTCAAACTCCAATGTCAGCAGTGAGACTTTTCTTTCATATATGACACGTACATAATACGGAAATTACATCAGCGGCATCTGTAGGAGTGAGACTGTAACCCTCTATGCCACATAGATGGGGTTAACATACACAGGCTTATTGAAAAAAATCATTTTAAGGGTTTTTTTCATCCAATATAATTCAATAAATATCAGGCAGAGGAAATATTTTCACAAAAGATTTCATCGCCGTAAATTATTTTGTTAAAAGCAATAATACCATATTATCCATATTAATTTGTAGTAGAAAAACTTCCCCTTGAATATTTCTAGTTATTGAGAGTCAAACGTTCTATTCGAACATAGTTGTTTTAATGTAATAAAAATCATCGAATCAAAGCCATTATATTTTCTGTTATGTCTTATTGAAACGAACCATTTGCTTAATGTAAAGTTTTACGGCACGTTGTTATTTATAAAGACCGTTTTCATGTACGATTTTAAACTGTTTTCATCTAGGATTATAATCTATTTTAATGTAGAGCTTTAACCTTTTTATGTATGATAATAAACCGTTTTTATTCAGGATTATAATCTAGTTTAATATAGGATTTTAAAGTGTTTTTATGCATGATGATAATCTGTTTTCATGTAGGATTTTCAAATGTTTTCATGCGGGATTATAATTTATTTTCATGTATGCTTTCAAACTGTTTCCCATTAGGATTATTATCTATTTTCATCTAGGATCTTAAACAGTTTTCATGTAGGAATATAATCTATTTTAATGTAAAATTTGAACCTTTTTTTCATGTAGGATGATAAACCGTTTACTTGTAGAATTATAAATTGTTTTCATGTAGGATTATAATCTATTTTCATATATCTAGAATTTATACTATTTTCATGTAGGATTATGATCTGTTTTCATGTAGGATTTTAAACTATTTTTTGTAGGATCATGTTATGTCTTCTATGCATATGATCTGTTTCATTTAGGATTATAAACTATGTTCATGCAAAATTTTCATGTCTGTTCTCATGCAAGATGATAAAATATTTCCTTGCGAGATTCTCATCGAGTCTCGTGGAAACTTATAAAATATTTTCATGTTGGATTACAAGCGTAATTATTATAACGCTATCGATTTTTTTCAAATCTTTTCACGATCAAATTAGAAGAATGTACGAGTAATTTTTTGTGCAATAGATTCTGTTACAGGCTGGCCTAGATCTAGCCATGATTTTCTTTGTTTTATATTCTCGTACTAAATCCTTTTCTAATCGGTAATGCTTATCGTGTCAAAACTCAACTATTTTCTGTGTCGAGCTAGAAGAGAAATACATTAGTTTAAACACTGACCTATCGTATGTTCTTTCTGTAAGCTCAAAAGGGTTATTCTAAAATCAGACATTACTTTTCGAAGAAAATTACATCCGATGATGAATATACCTGTAATTCCAGCGTTCCAAAGAGGAAATCTTTGGTAATACATATATAATTGCGTAACGTATCCCATTCTACAGTAGCCACATATCGTGTATCGCATTGTAAATTATACATTTCCGAATGCGATTAAGTGGAAAAGCAATTGGTTAAACAGTTGCAGTATCTGTGCATAAATCGAGTGTATTTTAAGCGATATCTGAAAAATCGTATAAAAATGTAATTTAGAGTAGGAAAAATTAGGCTTTCATCTTCTGAATAGAAGTAGAATGGGCCGCTTAGAACATGAGAATTTGCTGAATTTCTTGTAAATAGTTCAATGCAAAACTGACTTTTATCTAGAATTGACGTTTTATAATGTAGACTGCCGTCAACCTAGAGAGTTCATTGACTCTACAAGCCAATCCCTGTTGAGGAGTCAGTTCAGACATATTTGAGTTTCTTCAACGGCCGCAAAGTCAACCTAGTGTCTATACTAGAACTACTACTAGGACAACTGAATACCGCCAACCGACTGAACACAATTGGCGGGAAAACTCAGGATTGAGACAACTCAGCACCAGAAGAACACAAAGTTTTTTTTATAAGCTAATAAAAGTAGCTAAAACCTTAATTACTGAATATTTCTTTCTTTAAATAGGGCTATTGAAAAGACATTATATTAAATAATAACCAGTTTTTTGTTTTTAATTATTTTTAATAAAATAAATCGTAAAGAAATTTATTTTTTTATAAACTAAATTGATACATAAAAAATAATGATTTTGATTATTTTTTTTTAATAATCTAAGTCGAAATAGGCAAAACAAAATGAATCAGTTTTTTGGTTTTAATTATTTTTAATAAAGTAAATCGTAATGCAATTTCTGTTTTAATAAAGTAAATCGACATTCTAAAATATTTTTATAAAAAAAATATTATAACAATGATTGTTGTTAATTTATTGAAATTATTTGGCTGACAAGTATTTGAATTACATTACGAATTACTTCATTAAAAAAAAAATCACTACTTAATCTTAAATATATTATTTCCATAAGTCTTACAAATTGACTCGATGCTGGTGGGAAAAGAGGCGGAATACATTTTCCCCATTTGCACGTAAGTGAATATAACGAACCCAACTGCAATTCGAACTCATCTCTTTGATTTCCAATTCCGAACACTTATTCATTACACGACCCGCACAGCCAAGCTTACAACACCTGGTATTCCCAAGCTATTAACCATTTAGGTAGTGACTGATTAACTTTGCAGATTGTACGAGAAACGGCGTTTCAACGTGATATGGCCCTAAGCCGATCAGATGGCAAAAACAGTGTCTTATTGCTTTCTTACATCAGATGTTTCAAAACCTGTAGTACTAGTAGTAGTGTACAACATTAATCGAGATGAAAATTCGAAGAGGCTATCCGTATATACATTCCAGCAGAGTCTATTCACAGGAATTATCATAAGAGACAATCCAACTCGTCTCTACTCAAATATCGGATAAATAGCAAAAGGTAGTGTGGATCGAACTCACTACTCATTCGCAATTAATCTAGCGAGACAAGCTTGCTAACCATTATGCCACGTCGAAGTGCTTAAAAATGACTTTGGAAGCGTCGCTTAGATGTGACACAAGTCCGAAAGTGGAGCATTCAGAGGATCGAACTCACTACTCAATCGTAATTGATCGAGCGAGACAAGCTTGCTAACCATTATAATGTGTCGAAGCGTACAGAATGTTTTTCTAAGTGTAGCTTAGATGTGGCACAAGGCTGAAAGTGTGGAGCATCCAGTGAGGGACAGAATAATTACTATGAATTGAAAGCAGTGGAAAAAAGCAAAAAGAAACCACTCGATTATCTTTGTCAAGATGTTCATGGATTATAAAGAAAAGGAATTTGTGGAGAGCCATGATTACATAGTGTTCTGAGTGGAATAAACATTTTTTAAAAGCGAGCAGTATAGATATAAAATGGCGCATCACATTTTACAGTTTTACTATAACAAGTTAAAAGGATAAAAAGTGTTAATTTTACGTTGTCGGTAAATATGATTTCACTCGGAATTGTTTGCTGTCTTCCTTTTTATTTCTCTTTGTTCAAAATAAAGATCTATAACGATGCAGACGACCTAGTTTGACAGCTTGCTTATCGACTAAAACTCATAATTCTATTTAACGAAAGAACAGAAACAGTTGACAAAGTGAATTAATCATGTTGCTGTCTCGTTATACAATTATATAATTAAAAAGACACGTAGATATACACTTTCTCATTAACATATAATCAGATAGATACTATATCTACATAAGCGCCACGATGTGGATGCTGTGTCTGTAGTGTAAAGGTTACTGACACTGAAATTAGAATCGGCGCTCTGGTTTCGCATCCAGATTGTTTCTTTGATATTCCCTTCGTCCTCTGCCGCTTGGAAAAGGGTAGACTAATTCTCCGTCTTGTTATCAAACAATAAGGTAGCTTGGCCTCTTCGTCATTGTAGCACGTGTAGCAGAAAGATATATTAAATTCAAACAGGTGTCGTTAAGCATGATAACGTTATTACATGCACTGAACTGTTGTAGGACTATTCGCTGTAAATGACCAATCACCAACAATCCCGGATTTCAAATTGGCGCTAAATTCTGAAAGGTGTGTTGAAGAGGCGAGTCTAGAATTGTACAAGTTTTGTTTCGCCTAAAAAATCTACTCGCGTCGTTTCATCCTGGGAACAATCATCAGGTATGTTTTGTTCTCTTAATATCCCTCCCCAGCACCTGTTTTGTCTTCCAATTAAACGAGATCGTTCGATATGTTACTTGGTGTTTACTTCATTTGTCTATAATATGTCGTGTGTATGTCAAATTCCCCATGCATTCTTTCCTCATTAGGTATCTTACAGGTATCAATGTTTTTTTTTTCTGGTTCTATCCACAAATCCGTCCTGGTTATGACTAGAAACTAGATCCGCGTCCTGGGTAAGACGATAAACTACGACCAACAGCAAGGCCTCTGATCAGGAGGCTTTGAGGAGCGTGGAACCACCTCTTAATTGCTGGTGTTCCCAGGTCCGCCCTGACTCGAGGTGGTAGCACCTGTTAGGGTCCCAGCTATGGGCAAATAGTTAACCCCGAAAATGAGGTAAAAAGCATGATGAAAGTGTAAAAACTAGGTTTTAATACCAGAAATACTTTATAAAAAAATTATTACCAGAAATAAATTTTTGAAGAAAAAAAAAAAACAATTACTAACAATAGCTTTTTGAAAAAAAAATATTACCAGCAATACATTTTTGAAATTATATTACCAGCTATACATGTTTGAGGAACAAAATATTACCGGAAACAAATTTTTGACCAGGAAAAAAGTTTACGGCATTAAATGACCCATGGAGGTTGATATGACGTAAAACAAACCAAACCAAATCTATCCAAAAGTATTTTTCCTTTCCGTTTTCCATAAACTTTCAACTTTGTTCAGATGTTTTTCTACGATATTCTCATCATCCATCTGTGGCTTCACATTGAAACACTAGTTCCCGTACTCTTACCTAAGTTAAGCCTGATCAAGTACTTAGATGTGTGAACCATTGTGAATACTAGATGCTATAAGCTTGGATGATCTGGTCGTGTAAAGGATAATGGCCAGGAATTTATTGATCAGAGAACCGAGTTCCAATTTTTGTTAAGTTCGATCTATTCACTTACGCGCAAACACCATCGGGAAAGGCATGAACCCATCACTTCACTCTGTAGCTATTGGTTAATTTGTAAGAATTGTATCGCTAAAACCATTATTATCTCAAACAAAAAATATTACAATCTAAATTTTTTCCTAGCTTTACATAACCTACAAAGGTTTGATAACCTATAGAAAACAAATCAAGCAATAATCTATCTATAGAAACACAACTCTTTTGTCGCATGTGAAGTCTCCTCTTCTTTGAGGAAATTGTTTCCTGTTTACTTCCATTGATATTACACAGTTCACCCAGATTTTCGTCGTTCTGGTTATGATGATAAGCAAAACCTGGCAGCAATGCATTTGATTGGAAGGTTTTGAGGAACGTGCAACCACCTCTTAATTGGTGTTATTCTCAAACCAGAACCCAAGTGGTAGCACCCGTTAGGGTTCCAGCTATGGGCAAACAGATCTCCCCCATACAAACATTATGAAAGTATAAAAATACATTTTTGTTGTAAGAATGCCAGCAAAAGATGATAAAAAATAACAGCAATACATTACTGGAAAACAAAGAGAAAAATAAAAGCAGTACATTTTTGAAAAAGAAAAAAGAAAAAAAAAACATTAACTAAGAAAATTAACTTTCCGGATTAAATGGCACGAGTTGATATACCGTTAAACAATCTAAACCAAATAAAACCAGTTTTTTCTTGGTTTCAAACGAAATTTCGCTTATTCCTTAATACTTTACTTAGCTTTCGGTACGTATCTGTCGCTATTACAATTTGCTTTCGAATTTTTGTCATTTTTTCCGTCATCTGTTAAAATATATTCCGCCCTTAAAAATGTGAAAAAAAAGAACGATGCCGCCTTCGATTTTAGTGAGGTTGTTCACAAGATTAGTGACGTATATGGCAATAGAGTGTTTGTACCGAAATTGGATAAATTAATTTATTATTTAAAAAGTCTTTATAGAAGATTAATCTTTAACTTTAATGGATAACAAAAGAAAATGTCGAACAATTTTTCCTTATTTTATTACTCTACTGCAAAGGTCCCCAACATTCTCTGAATCATATCCACTTCCACATGGGTAATTTTTCCACCGCCCACCTGAATAGCAAATATTCGAAAGTATAACAGAATTGTTTGGTAAAAGTTTGTTACTGGTTCATAAACTGACTTCTTGATGTAGTAGAAAATACCGAAGTGGGGTAACAAATAACACTGACTTATGACCCAGATATATTATTTAATTAATTCATTCCAAGCAAGGCGATAATGTCACTAAGACACAAGGGTACTAATAGGAATGAAAGAGAATGAGGGAACCATATACCCAATCCTAAACAGGAAACAAGAAATAAGCTTATTCTCCTGTTGTAAGACAGGTCGGAGTATAACCTGAACAATAGGAGGATCTATCTACTCCTAGCAATACTCCATTGTTGCGCTGATCTGACTCTTGTTAAGACAGAGCTTGTCATGAAGAGTCAGAATCATTTTGGTGCGGTATAAGAAACCAACCATTTTACCAAGTGAATTTGACGTGGTACCGTCGTTGGTGGCAGAGGGTATCTAAAAATCTTCTCATCTACGAAAATTTAAAAAAAAAAAAAAACAGCAATAGCGTTTAGAGCAAATATTCGTAAAAAGAGAAAAAAATCCAGTGAGTGACAATCTGTGCGTGGAAATCCTTCGCTGATGGAAGAGGTCGTAGAGCAAATACCAAACTGGTTCAAGCTGAACTATTTAGTCTTTACTAAGGAAGTATACAGAAGGGCCATTCTGAACGCACAACGGGGGTGGCATCCTCTAGTGTCAAATGAAAAATGCACAATAGAAACTGGAAAAAAAAAGCAAAAAAAAAAAAAAAAAACTTTACCATATTTGTTATGTCTGGAATTCTACAGTGACATTTGAATGGCTGTTTAAGAATTTGGCAGTAAAAAAAAAATCCTGAAAATATGGTTAAATCTAAATTGTAAAATCGGTTCTGGCTGGTGGCGGTGTAACGGTATTGGAAATATTTTCTTGTTATACATTATGATTCTGCGTACAAATAAATTGTCGTTTCAATGCTGCAGCCTACTTAAATGCTGTAACTATCACTTTCCCACCACCGTAATGTTACCCCCCCCCAGTGCCTTTTCTACAAATATTTTCATGGTAATTATTTCGATGAGCTCTTCGCTATGATACGTACACTATGAATATTTTAACTTTATATTCCCGCCACAAATTTAATTTTTGACTCACTTCAGGCCAAGATGAGATGTTGATCTCGTCTTTTTCAGTTCATTTTTCGCCCAGTGCACTTCTGTGATTAGGATCATTATCATGTCTAAAAGTGTAACGGATGTCCTCTTGAAAATATAATTTATTTTGAAATATCTCAGTATTCTTATTTTTATTCGACGATTTTAAACAAAGAACCCGTTATATTTCCACTAAACCACACCCCGAAACATAATATTGCAATTTATGTTTTAAACTAGAATTCATGTCTTCGCCTATCCTTCTCCACACTCGCTGTAGCTTATGAACATATCACGTTAAAACACCGTTTCTGGTCCGATCACCGAAGTTAAGCAACGTCGAGCCAGATCAATAACAGACAACGGAGCAGAATTGGAAATCGAAGAGCCAAGTTCCAAATCCAGAGTATTTCGTTATATTAGGTTGGTGCAAAAATAATGACGTAATAATGTCGTTTTTTGACGTATTTTTAACGTCAAAAACGACATTATTACGTCATTATTTTTGCACCAACCTAATATTTCGATGAACTCTTCGCTATGATACGTACACTATGAATATAAGTGCAGTACTACACTGAAAACGAGGTCCCATCAATTTTGGGTAAAGTTGTTTAGTTGTAACCGTAAGTTCCATCGCAACAGTTATTTTCTCGCACTTCACGCTTGTTGAAAAATCTTCTGGTACTACGTTTTCCTGTCATTTTAATCTTCAAAAATTTAAATGCAATAGCTATCGCTATCTACTGTCTTCCTGATTACATTTCTATTGTTCTCGCTTCTTAGTAATGTTTCTGTTTTCTAATTTTTTCTTACCCTTGTGTCTTAGTAACTTTACTGACTTGTTTGGGGGAAATTCGATTTAAAATATCTGAGTACGTACCTCATTTTATGACTACGTTGCTCCTATTCTCTAGTGTCAACTTCCAACAGAACAGCACATCACAAATGAACGTATCTAAATAAAAAAATAGTTGCAGATTGACTGATTGAACACAGTAATTAGATTTCTATTTTAAAGTAGCCTTCACATTTACAGGTTCTCAGTCCCATAGAAGCACGTTTGGTGTTTGATGGAAAGGGAGATTTGAACCCTGAATGTGGGGACGAACCAATTTAGAGGAATCCCAAGATGACCAAAATAACGACACTGACCTAACTTCTAAAAGACTGCTTTCAGAATATCGTTCGAATCGAAGAACTGAGGCCATTTCTAAAGGCAAAAAGAGGGGTTCGACTCGGTACGAGAAGATCATATCTTGTAAAGTGTAGTTTCAGAACTGAAATATCATTAACGTTAATCTATCCGCCCTCGCATTGTCTCTCGTGAATCGGCAGTCTTTGATAATTTTCCTTACAGTGTTTGTATTCTAGATCTCTGTAGATATCATGTCTGATAGAACACAGAATCTCTTTTTTCCTATTTCCTCTCTTCTGGCTTCGACATCATAACTTTAATGATCTGTGTCGAAATTGACTTGGCGATGGAAAATCTACATTGCACATTACAGCAAATTCGTTGTCCAGCAATTTCTTATCCATTCTTTTAGCCTATCTTCATATTTTTTTCTGTATCGTTTCTATCTTCTTTCATGTTCACAGTAATTCGGTTAATTAAATGACATGAACAATTTTAAACTTAACACACCGAATGACAAGACCCGGATGCTGACCGTTTAACGGAATCTCAGTTGGAAAGATGAGGAGACGATTATCTACAAGGATGATAGATTTATGTCTAGTGAATAATCTATAAATAGGAATAAAACTCCAGATCACAGGAGAACTGTCTATTTTAAACATATGCAATGACCGCGGCAAAATGTTTTTATTATATAACTAAATGAAATCTTTAGCTTTCTATCGACTCAATCTGAATAAACTGTATATATTTTATATAAATATCCTTGCTCTGTTGGATTGAGGCCTGTTTGAGTTGACATAACTGATTTTTTTTCTTAATCTGTGAAATTAATATCAACCGGCCTAGATCGAGAACTCCCACTAAAGAAAAATGTGCTTGGTAATGAAACTGATATCAATCGGCCTATATTGTAACGTCTTACTGATGAAAATGTCCCTCTCAGGAAGCATTTTTTTTTTTAGTAGGACTTCTCAATATAGACCGGTTGATATTTAAAAAAATAAAAAGTCGGGATGTCAACTTAAATAAATTTACTCATTAAAAAACAGTTTATAGTAATAAAAAATGGTTATTATGTTTAAATAGCACTCGAGAAACGTGTCCAGCAGGTCAGTTTCTGTATCGAAGTTTTTATTAAGTTTATATGGATTTTATTAATATATAAGTTTTATACATGCTACAGAAGACGTCACTAAAAATTATAACATTTCATAACTGATTCTGCATGTCCCAATCTATACGTGCCGCAGGGGAAGGTCATGAAATCAAGTGTGTCGGTCACTTTCTGGCAAGTTGAGGCCAACCCTTAAACAAATTCACGCCATTGGCAATTTCTTCTATTCTGATACTTGCAAATCAAAACGGCCATAGGGAATAGATGACGGGAGGAGGTTTTGGTGAAACAAAAAACTTCTAGTCCTGAATCAACACGTTGGCAGTGAATGTAGTCATCAACACCATCGTCATAAATGAAGTGATCGACAAAGAAGAAATTAAATTCTTCAATACAAGATAAAGCCGACGACGATACGTTTTATAATTATATTTTATGCATTTGGATATATGCAACTGATGACCATTAACACACACAACGAACTCGGTATGACGATAAACTACATCCGGCATCAAGGATCTGATCGGGATATTAGAGGTTTTGAGAAGTCTGGAACCGCCTCTTAACTGCTGTTGTTTCCAGGTTCACCCTGACCCAGGGTAGTAGCACCCGTCACGGTCCCATTTATGGATAAATCAGCAGTACAGTTTTTATCGTAAAATGACCAACAATATATTTTTTATAGAAAAAAGACAATCAATGCAACACTGAAACAAATAAAAATGCGTTTATATAGTATATTACAAAACATACATCTTAAGATCTACAAGCTATATATATTTAAAAAAAAAAACAACATAATTTTACTCTGAGAGCATAAAATTATGTACAAGGTATCCATAGTTGAAAGCATAAAATTTCGTGTGGGATATTTAGATTTCGGCATTAAATATGGCGCTAAACAAAATCAATCCATATTTAGCAGCCTCCTCAAACATCTATCACGACCCCGTCGTCGTTTTAACCCTTTGAGTAACGACTCCAAGTGCGACCTTAATAAAGTCTCATCATCATATTTCAGTGAGGTGTTATTTCCTGAGCTAGTTCTACACAGTATTCTAAATAATGTCGTTCTGGACGGATACAGGTCTGGCATATACGGTCACTGAAACACTGTACCAACTTTAACAGGTAAATTACACCGAGATTAAATGAGAGCAAATGTCTTCAAAATGAATTCCGCTATTATATGAGGCAAGTCTGAAATCAGAAATCTATGCCCGAAAACTGTTTTTTTTTTATTTTTTTTTATTCCGGATTAATTCACTGTGGAAATAAAAATATAATCCTCAAGATGCGCACATTTACCGCGGTATTTGAATTGGATTCATTATGTTGAATGTACTAATGAACATTGGATTAACTAAGAATTATTTCGCTTTGTGAAAGTCACCTCCTCACAAGCCAATTTGGTTTGCGTCCTAGAAAGAGTTGTAATAGTGGCATAAGTTATCAAACAAATCTAGGCAATTATATAGATCTTCAATAGAAACTTGTAAACCTTACGTTGGCCACAGAGCAGCACATGACAACAGGAAGGGAAATTTCCTCTTTTCATCCCTAAGGAACCACCTTAAATTATTGATTGAAGTGAATGTCAAGATCAGATAGAGGAACAATATCGCTCTACAAAAACATACATTCAAGTGGATGTGCGAATGGTGTAATGAATAGTAACTCGGGCTTAAAAATTGAGAACCGAGTTCGAATTCCAGTTCGTATTCACTTACGCGAAAATAAACATGAGTGAGGTATGAATACGTCTTTTTCCTCTATATATGGGTTAAATAGTAGAACCTGAAAAAATCGATTATTCTCAAAAAATTGTTAATACTATAATTACTTCCCCACCCCACAAAAAAAAACAATTATTCTTACGACCCAAAATATGTTTCCACTTTAAACATCTCACAAAGGGCTGATAAGACGTAAAAAAACAGATCCTCAAAACTCCTACACTGTTCTTAGTATTCTAAGCATACTGTCGGTTCCAAATATTCCACACAATTTTCAGATTCCTCAGATTTTATTATCGGCTCTTCCCACATCACCTAAAATCACGATTTTTATCCTCAAGTCCACAACATTCTCAGTTCCTTGACTAGGCCAATATACATTTCTACGGAGGTACGTTGGATTAATGGATAGCGGCTCGGATTGAGGAATCGGAGAGCCGAGTTCGAATTCTAGTCAAATCCATTATATTCTCTTACCTGCTAATACCCTTGGGAAAGGTATGGATACTCTTCTTCTACCCTCTCAGCTATGGATAAATAGCGGGACAGACTGGGTTCTATAACCTTGGATGGTCTATCGCAACTGGTCAACCGGAGAAAGAAATGACAAACTAGTGTGGGAAAAAAATTGCCTCGTCAGTCATGTATCGAAAGATACATGATCGCCTAAGCGTGTATCACACATGGCTGATAACTGAGTGATGGCCTTCGATTCTTTTTATTTGTGGATAGTTTTTACTCTTATGTACTGTGACATTTCAGAATATGTCGACCATGTAAGTAAACAACTTCCTAACATTTGAAGTTGTTAGCAATGGCTGTTTTTTGCTTTTTACAATCGCGCCACGTCTCTGTTCTATCCTGTATTTAGACAATCTCCTTGATGAGATTATTCGTCACTTCTGTCCAGTACGACTTGTGAGTGTGAAATTTTCCAAACCTTCTTTCATCGTCCGTTATTATTCAGCTACCTATGATTGTATGTGTTCTTTTTACTTCCATTTTCTCCGTTTCCTTATTCTCAATATTTCTGTAGGTCCGCAACCCAGATTGTGATCGTACGGGAACCAATGTTTCAACGTGATAGGGCCGTAAGCAGTTTCCTTTCCGTATCTGCCATCAACACTGTGTCATCTGCGTATCTTATGTTCCATGGATCAATTGTAATAAATTTGTTATAAGCGATAAAGTATTTGAACATAGAATAGGTTACGTTAAAGGAAATTTTGCCCCAAACCACAGATTGCTCAAGAACTAAAACATTAACCTAAAATCTCAAGTCATACTTTTAAATAACCTACAGAATCGAGACTGTCACATGAATGTCATGCACGGTGTTAGACATTTTCATGACGGTCGTCTTCGAGTATAGAATCCAGAGGTTGGCAGTGAATATTTCGGAGACAGTAGGAAAGCGTACTTTAGGTTCGCAGTGGATATCGCAGCAAGGTAGGAAAGCGTAGTTCTTCCTTCTGTCCTGTTCGCCGGATAAGTTGCCTCTGGTCATTCCAGTAAGTAAACAAAGATGGCCGCCTTTATACACGACGGATACAGTGTTGTGCGGCTTCTGATTGGTCAATCTTCTATTGGGCGACTATAAATTGAAATAAGTCATTTTGACTCGCTCACTAGTTATACATAGTATATACCCAAAAAACCGTAACGCACGGTGCCAAACTCTTTGAGAAATATCTATGTGCTGCATGCAACCGCTTTCTCGGATCGCTGGTTAAAAAGCACTGAATAAATGGAACCTGTAACTCAAAGTGTGCGTTGTAGTGTCCTCCCTCTTCAGGGTCTATGTTAGACTCTTCCACCTACTATAAGATTAGTAGGAGAGAAGGCTTCGGGGAACAGTGAAAGATTGTGCAACAGTTGCATAGATTGTTCACCTGTCCAACTCTCTGCCTCGGCAGATAGGAACTCGGACGAAGCTTTGCCGCAGGGCAAAGTTTCTTCAGGGAAGATAGACAGTCCCTGAACCCATTTATACGGGTCCAAAAGGGAATATATTTGGCCGATCCTACGGGCTCGGAGAAACCCACGTTAACCTCAGCATTGTGCCACATACATTCCTTCTTGGGGGGGCTGTTAAATATAACAGTGAAAGACTGTTCTTCCGAGGCTGTGACTGTTCGCAGCTTCTGCCGAACTCTCTGCCTTGGGCAGAGAGGAACCCGGACGAGGTTCTGCCGAAGGGCTGAGTTTCGTCCGTGGAAGTAGACAGACGAGAGTTCTACGGGGGTTTTTTGGCCGAGACTACGGGCTCGGATAACCCACGTTATACACGGCCTTGTGCCACATATATCCCCTAAGGAGGGGGTGGCTGTTAATTATTAACACTGATAGACCGTTCTTCCGAGGCTTTGAATGTTCGCAGCTCCTGTCTTTCGGCAGAGAGGAACCCGGACGAGGCTGCGCAGATGGGCAGAGTTTCGTCTCGCGAGATAGATAGACCCGAACCCGTTTATGCGGGTTCTACGGGGATTTTGTTTTGAGAGCCTACGGGCTTGAATGACCCATATTAAACTCGGCCTTGTGCCACATATATCCCTCGTGGTGGTGGGTGCTGTTAGATATTAACAGTGAATAGTAAAAGGATGTAGCGCTATTTCATTCGATATACTCTCACTAGTCGCGTAATACTCTTCTGGTGTATTTACTGTTTAATATACTATATATCTGCAAACCTGGTATTTGTTATTACTTAACCATTTATTTGGTCACAACTGCGTGGAAAATAAATCTTCGAACCTGGTAACACATGTAACTCGACGAGAAAAAAAAATGATGTAATCAAGATGTTGACGTTCAACATTATTTTAAACGAAAGATTAGGAACGAAGCTCCCATCAATAATGGTAAGCGTGGAACAGTAAGTGGTGTTGAGAAATCCATTTTCCTTAGAAATAGTTTTAAGGGAAAGAGTTTATAAATTTCTGATATTTTTGAAAGTCATATCTGATCAATTTCGTATCCGAAAAGTAAACGAAGCAATTTCTAAAGAATTAATGGATTTTTTATTTTATTTTTAGTACGTCATATTTTATTAGTTCAAACGTTATTTGTAGTGGACAACCGTATTTGAGTAAACCACTCAGTTTTTCCGTTATACATGTATACATACATACATACACGCACACACACACACACACACACACACACACACACACACACACACATATATATATATATATATATGTATGTGTGTGTGTGTCTGTACTGCTCATTTACTTCCTTTCTCATTGCTTCTCATCCTCTTTCACTCTCAGTGACCTCTGATGTTTTAGTGACATTATCATCTTGCTTGGAGGGGGGAAATTATTACAAATAAGTGTAAAAAAGTGTAGGCAACCGGATGTCTAGCCACACAAATGAGCTGTGATACAGCGAAACAGTCTCATGACAATATATATATATATATATATATATATAGGGAGCGATGTAGAAATTGTTGTCTAAACTACGCAAAAATGAAAATAACCTGACATCTCATTTTAACAGTGTTGTGGTAGGATCCACCTAATTTGCATAGTGGAGTACTGACTATATAAATATGGTTGGTACCTAGAAGAGAGGGAGGAATCAAGAGATTCAACCAGAGACTCTGCCCGACTGCGACTCAGTCAACACATTCTCCAGGAACGGTCTTACCAGGAATATACAAAAGACTATATGTAAATATTGTGTACACTTTCTTGTTTCAATACATTTTGTTCTAAGTACATTTTGTGTTGCATTATTATTCCATGCATTAGTCAAGTTTCAACAAACAGATACATTGACTAAAATTAAACAAAAATATCTTGGTATAATGAGTAAATTTATTGAATAAAATCACTATTGGCTTCAACCACGACGACATCGGAATCTCCTTCAACTCATCTGTGCAGTATCCTTGATTAAGTTGTTGAATGCTGCCATAATCCTTGCCTTCAGTTCATCTTTGGTGTTACAAGGAGTTTTGTTGGTCTCTCGCTCAACTGCGCCCCGCACATAATAGTCAAGGGCGATGAGTCTCGGGTGTTATGTGGCGAGATGTGAGGGGTGATAAATTGTCTGAGAGTCAAGACTGGGATCTTCTTATGTGGCATGGACCAGAATCCTGTTGCCAGACATAGGGAATCCCATCAGCCACGCTCTTGACCCAGGACAGCACTACCTCCCCAAGGCAATTGATGTAGGTCTCCGTATTGAGTCTGAGATTTGTGGGAAGACGAATGGAGGCATGGCGTTGCCATCACTAGGGATCACACCAAATGCCATGATGTTGACTGGATATTTGGGTTCCATTACTCTCGGTACATCTTGGTGGAAACAGCAATACAACGATTGCTTTGTGTGTTCACCATCTTATCCTGGCATAATTATTTCTCGTATGAGCAAAAGCGAAGCACGTTTCTTTGGAGGGGATACTTGGGTTTGTTCAAAAGTTTCGTAGTGCGGTCTTTCCTTATGTCCTTCGTGACTTGGGTTAAAAATTGGCTCTTTCTCATCTTGTATAAGAAATACATAACGTCTTCATGCACTACATACCTGATATGAAACTCGGACACTCCTGTGTCCCTGGCTATGAACCTGATTGACTTCGAGCGATCCTTGCCAAACATGGCCTGAATCTCACCAACAAATCTTTCTTTTCTAATTGAGAACGAGCAATGTGAGTTTTCCAAGCTGTTGCACCTTCATAATCACAATTAGACTCATCCAACCCTTTCCGAATTTTCTGGACTATCCTCAGATTGACACCCAAACATTCTGAAATATTCGTATTGGAGATCCGGCGCGAATAGCGAGCAGTACAGCATGCCGTTTCCAAATTTCTAACGGAGAGAATTGCATGATGGTTATCTATTTCTCACTAATGGTGCCAAATTAACCCTACTGTATTCTAGGGTCGACAAAATAAAAACAAACAACGTGCATGAGCGAAATTAAATTATAAAATGGCGACAATTTACTTATCACACACACACACACACACACACACACACACACACACACACACACACATATATATATATATATATATATATATATATGTATTCGTTTTTCGTTAAATTATGTTTTATTATATCATGGAAATTCAGAGTGATTTTCAAATTTTTTTTATAGTGTCTTCATTCACTTTTCAGTTTATCTCTCATTTGTCATTTCAGTTTATCTGCAATTTATCTTTTTGTATCAATGTTTTTCCTTTTATTAGTTACATGATCTCGCTGTTGGCCTATTTTCTGTACAATTAAGTGTTAAAGTGTTTTTTCCTTCGAGATGATTATTAGAAACTCATTGCAAAGGAGAATCCACCTTTGATTTATATCAAAAGAATTTCTAAAAACCAGATGAGAACAAATGTGTTGAGAACTGAATACGTTTATACATACTTACGTTCCAGAGAATTGAGAATAAATTCTCGATTCCTGAAAAAAAAAAAGAAAAAAAAAAAAAAGAAAAGAAAAGAAAGATCGTATCTTCTTTTTCTGGACGTCGCCAAACATATTATTAAGTATCTCTTGTACTATTTCCCGAGCATGTATACTCACTTAACAGCGAAATTAAGCGAAGTTTGACGTCTCGTTCAATCTGAGATCATTTCAGAATCAATAAACGTTGGCCTGTGACGAGACGGAATTACTTGGCAGGGTGAAAAATAATAGCAAAAAGCAAATGAGATTTCGGACATTGTGATTAGCCACTATAAAATTAATTGACATGAGCAGAAAGAAAAAAAAGAAAAAAAGAACTTGTGCGGGTTGATCGTCTGTTTGTCGAGGGTGGAAGGTTTTGGCATCTGATTTCAGCTATTTCACACTGCTGCAATTATTTTTCTTTTTTTCTTTTCTTTTTTTCTTTTCTTTTTTTCTTTGATCATCTACGAACTCAGTTAGCAAGTGAATTAATAATTCATCAATTGGTTTCTCGTTGTTGGAGATCGCGGTTATAACTGCTAGCATTTTATCAGTATATATTCTACGAAGTATTCAAAGTTCTACAGGCCAAATCATTCCAAAAGTAATGTCATGCTTCAAGAGAAGTGACATCAAATTTAGCCTTACAACAACCGATCGAATGAAGAATAAATACATACAAAGGAATTTTAGTAACTTGACCCAATATTAAATTGCTGAACACGTACTGAATCCCCCTATATATATATATATATATATATATATTATATATATATATTTATTTAGTAATAAATATTAGATGAGGACAATGGTCCGAATAATGTAAATAATATATATATATATATATATATATATATATATATATATATATTTATATTATTCGGACCATTGTCCTCATCTTTTTGCCATATTTATTACTAAGTTTCAGACATTGTACGCTCTACAGTTGGTTGGAAGGCCGGAGCGTACTACGGTCGAAATGTAGTAATAAATATGGCGACAATGATGAGGACAATAGTCCCAATAATACCTCATCACACACACACACATATATATATATATATATATATATATATATATAGTAATCCACAGACAGACTGTTTCGCTGCTCAACAATGTGGCTAGATATTCGATTACGTCAAACGGGGATCGAAACCCGACAGATATGGTATCACTCGGTGATTTTATCCCTAAACTATTGTCGCAAGGCAGGGATGAAGGTGAACTTAGACGTATTTATTTTAGACAAACACGACAGTGACCGGAGAACTCGATTCGTCTTAATGAAGAGTCTTGCACGTATATATATATATATATATATATATATATATATATATATATATATATATATATATTTTTATATATATATATATATATTAAAAACATTTTTATGTTTAACGTTCTTTTATAGATACAAGTATTTAAGTAAATGCTATGTTTATAATAAACAGTATTAAATAACATTTACCGGCCTGAATGTCCGAGAAATTTTCATAGAAAATATTCGTCCTTTGACAGTATTTGAACCTGCATCCTATACGGAACTGTCATTTACGCTGACGTGCCTAACCTCTAGGCCACAAAGGATCGTTCGGTTGGCAAAGTCGAATTTACTGCTTATAAACCACAACTAATCCAAACAGATAACTTATATAAAAATTTCAGTTATCTGTTTGGATTAGTTGTGCTCTTATGTCCATCGTCTTTTCGTGTTGAATTTTTATATGTTCTAATGTTAATTATGTTTAAATGAAAATGTCCTGATGATGGTCTAAAATAGTCCGAAACGTCCGACGTTGACTTTATATTAACATTAATACAGCATAATTGCATATTAAGATTTTTGTTTGTTTTTTCTGTATATTTTTCTTCATATATATATATATATATATATATATATATATATGAGCTAGTAGAAGAAAGCGAGGTTTTTGAACAGAAGATAGAAAATGTGACACCAATATGCGAACACCCATCGAACTAGTGAAAGAAACATACCAAATGCTAAGCAAGGTTCTTATAAATGGCAAAATTCTGAGAAATAAAGAAAAGAATGCTGAATTGTAATAGCCATTATCTTATATGTCAGCGAAGGCTGGACCATCTTTCCAAGGATGAAGAGAGAACTGGACACAGCAGGAATGTGGTTCTGCAAGAGGATACTGAAAATTTGATGGGCCGTGCGAGTAAGCAACAACGAAGTGTTAAACAACATTTGAATAGAAAAAAAAAACCAATAATACTCAGAATCAGGAAGAGACAGCTGACAGTACACTTGGAATCAGGAAAAGGCAGTTGACAGTTATCATGGAATCAGAAAAAGACAGCTGACAGTTCCTTGGAATGAGGAAAAGGCAGCTGACAGTTCCTTGGAATGAGAAAAAAGCAGATAACAGTTCCTTGGAATCAGAAAAGACAGCTGACAGTTCCTTGGAATGAGGAAAAGGCAGCTGACAGTTCGTTGGAATGAGAAAAAGACAGCTGACAGTTCCTTGAAATCAGGAAAAAGCAGATAACAGTTCCTTGGAATCAGAAAAGACAGCTGACAGTTACTTGGAATCAGGAAAAGGCAGATAACAGTTCCTTGGTATCAGAAAAGTCAGCTGACAGTTACTTGGAATCAGGAAAAGGCAGATAACAGTTCCTTGGAATCAGAAAAGTCAGCTGACAGTTCCTTGGAATGAGGAAAAAGCAGATAACAGTTCCTTGGAATCAGAAAAGACAGCTGACAGTTCCTTGGAATCAGGAAAAAGCAGATAACAGTTCCTTGGAATCAGAAAAGACAGCTGACAGTTACTTGGAATCAGGAAAAGGCAGATAACAGTTCCTTGGTATCAGAAAAGTCAGCTGACAGTTACTTGGAATCAGGAAAAGGCAGATAACAGTTCCTTGGAATCAGAAAAGTCAGCTGACAGTTCCTTGGAATGAGGAAAAAGCAGATAACAGTTCCTTGGTATCAGAAAAGTCAGCTGACAGTTACTTGGAATCAGGAAAAGGCAGATAACAGTTCCTTGGAATCAGAAAAGTCAGCTGACAGTTCCTTGGAATGAGGAAAAAGCAGATAACAGTTCCTTGGAATCAGAAAAGACAGCTGACAGTTCCTTGGAATGAGGAAAAAGCAGATAACAGTTCCTTGGTATCAGAAAAGACAGCTGACAGTTCCTTGGAATGAGGAAAAAGCAGATAACAGTTCCTTGGTATCAGAAAAGTCAGCTGACAGTTCCTTGGAATGAGGAAAAGGCAGCTGACAGTTCCTTGGAATGAGAAAAAGACAGCTGACAGTTCCTTGGAATCAGGAAAAAGCAGATAACAGTTCCTTGGAATCAGAAAAGACAGCTGACAGTTACTTGGAATGAGGAAAAAGCAGATAACAGTTCCTTGGAATCAGAAAAGACAGCTGACAGTTCCTTGGAATCAGGAAAAAGCAGATAACAGTTCCTTGGAATAAGAAAAGTCAGCTGACAGTTACTTGGAATCAGGAAAAGGCAGATAACAGTTCCTTGGTATCAGAAATGACAGCTGACAGTTCCTTGGAATGAGGAAAAAGCAGATAACAGTTCCTTGGAATCAGAAAAGTCAGCTGACAGTTCCTTGGAATGAGGAAAAGGCAGATAACAGTTCCTTGGAATCAGAAAAGACAGCTGACAGTTCCTTGGAATCAGGAAAAAGCAGATAACAGTTCCTTGGAATCAGAAAAGACAGCTGACAGTTACTTGGAATGAGGAAAAAGCAGATAACAGTTCCTTGGAATCAGAAAAGACAGCTGACAGTTCCTTGGAATGAGGAAAAGGCAGCTGACAGTTCGTTGGAATGAGAAAAAGACAGCTGACAGTTCCTTGAAATCAGGAAAAAGCAGATAACAGTTCCTTGGTATCAGAAAAGACAGCTGACAGTTCCTTGAAATCAGGAAAAAGCAGATAACAGTTCCTTGGAATCAGAAAAGACAGCTGACAGTTCCTTGGAATCAGGAAAAAGCAGATAACAGTTCCTTGGAATCAGAAAAGACAGCTGACAGTTACTTGGAATGAGGAAAAAGCAGATAACAGTTCCTTGGAATCAGAAAAGTCAGCTGACAGTTACTTGGAATCAGGAAAAGGCAGATAACAGTTCCTTGGTATCAGAAAAGACAGCTGACAGTTCCTTGGAATGAGGAAAAAGCAGATAACAGTTCCTTGGAATCAGAAAAGACAGCTGACAGTTTCTTGGAATCAGGAAAAAGCAGATAACAGTTCCTTGGAATCAGAAAAGACAGCTGACAGTTCCTTGGAATGAAGAAAAGGCAGCTGACAGTTCGTTGGAATGAGAAAAAGACAGCTGACAGTTCCTTGAAATCAGGAAAAAGCAGATAACAGTTCCTTGGAATCAGAAAAGACAGCTGACAGTTCCTTGGAATCAGGAAAAAGCAGATAACAGTTCCTTGGAATCAGAAAAGACAGCTGTCAGTTACTTGGAATGAGGAAAAAGCAGATAACAGTTCCTTGGAATCAGAAAAGTCAGCTGACAGTTCCTTGGAATGAGGAAAAGGCAGATAACAGTTCCTTGGTATCAGAAAAAGACAGCTGACAGTTCCCTGGAATGAGGAAAAGGCAGATAACAGTTCCTTGGAATCAGAAAAGTCAGCTGACAGTTCCTTGGAATGAGGAAAAGGCAGATAACAGTTCCTTGGTATCAGAAAAGACAGCTGACAGTTCCTTGGAATGAGGAAAAAGCAGATAACAGTTCCTTGGAATCAGAAAAGACAGCTGACAGTTTCTTGGAATCAGGAAAAAGCAGATAACAGTTCCTTGAATCAGAAAAAGACAGCTGACAGTTCCTTGGAATGAAGAAAAAAGGCAGCTGACAGTTCGTTGGAATGAGAAAAAGACAGCTGACAGTTCCTTGAAATCAGGAAAAAGCAGATAACAGTTCCTTGGAATCAGAAAAGACAGCTGACAGTTACTTGGAATGAGGAAAAAGCAGATAACAGTTCCTTGGAATCAGAAAAGTCAGCTGACAGTTCCTTGGAATGAGGAAAAGGCAGATAACAGTTCCTTGGTATCAGAAAAAGACAGCTGACAGTTCCTTGGAATGAGGAAAAAAAGCAGATAACAGTTCCTTGAATCAGAAAAGTCAGCTGACAGTTCCTTGGAATGAGGAAAAGGCAGATAACAGTTCCTTGGTATCAGAAAAAGACAGCTGACAGTTCCTTGGAATGAGGAAAAGGCAGATAACAGTTCCTTGGAATCAGAAAAGTCAGCTGACAGTTCCTTGGAATGAGGAAAAGGCAGCTGACAGTTCCTTGGAATGAGAAAAAGACAGCTGACAGTTCCTTGGAATGAGGAAAAGGCAGATAACAGTTCCTTGGAATCAGAAAAGACAGCTGACAGTTCCTTGGAATCAGGAAAAAGCAGATAACAGTTCCTTGGAATCAGAAAAGACAGCTGACCGTTCCTTGGAATGAGGAAAAAGCAGATAACAGTTCCTTGGAATCAGAAAAGACAGCTGACAGTTCCTTGGAATGAGGAAAAGGCAGCTGACAGTTCCTTGGAATCAGAAAAGGACAGCTGACAGTTCCTTGGAATCAGGAAAAGACAGTTCACAGTCCCTTGAAAAAACAAATGAGGAATGCTTGGAAAACATATTGAGGACAGGAGAAGTAGTGGAGATCAAAGATCACTTATTTGACGAACTTTTATGAATAAACGTCGGAATGGGGTGATGGTAACGTTGGCAAAAGAAAACCTGCTAAGGGACAGGAAGCCATAATCGCCTAGGCGGACACGGCACACAGGAAGAAGAAAAGAATAATCTTTTTTCCATATCTTATCATTTTGCCAATGTGTACATTAAGAAAATAATATGAACAACATTTAAAATCCTTATGAGTCATATAGATCGTATCTTTTATTAAAGAGATATTTTATACGGAACATAAATGTTGATGTAACATTCGCAACGTTAATAAGGATTCCAACGCGAGATAATATTAAAATCGTAAAAAAATGAAAGCATCGAAGAAGAAAAGAAGAACAGAATTTAATCATTAGCTTTATTTCCTTTTCACATGAATCGCCATTTATACATCGAAAAGCTTTTACTCAAAAAATAAAGCACCGTATGTTTTGGTCTTATATTTTTTCACAATTTGATAATAAAAATGCCTATCACAGGAGATGCATTTTCAGATGATACCGCCTTATTGCCCCGACTGGATTTCAAGTTATTACCCGATGTCATATATATATATATATATATATATATATATATATATATATATATATATATAAACCAACCCATGCAAGGCAGTAAAGTCACTTAGACATAAGTGGTTACTAGATGTGGAAGAATTAAAACAGAAATATTATTAAGGAGCGCGAACAATAGAAGACAGAATGAAGACAGAAAATAACGATTTACATTGCATTTAAATTATTGAAGATCAAATTTCATTGGAAAGCATGGTGCAGGAAGTGTATTCCACAAAGGAGAAGTGCGAGAAAAGAAACTGTTAGCATAGAACTTACGGTTACATCCAGCCATTTCAACTGTAAATCGATCAGAATTTGTTGCTAATTTACTACTGCGTTTAAAAGTCTATGTACCACAGCGAAAGGGTACAAGGTATCAACTTTACGGTGGTGGAAATTGACTGACGCTATGTCAGGATCAATAATATTGCACTTTTGGATTTTGTCAACAGTCTATAAATATATAAGAGCACCGATATGTAAGAGATATACTGGAGAGAAAAGATGTCCATCACGACAAAGTGACCAATTTCCTTAGCAGAACTAGCAATCGATTCAGTATAATCTTTCCGCTTCATGTTAGCTCGAGAAGCCGCAACGAGTCGTTCTCCTGGTGGTTAGCATCAGCCATGATGATGGAAGGCAGAAAGGGTTCTCTTAGATGATTATGAGAGAGCAGTTGTGTTTTGGGGGTATTAAAATTAACAAGACATTCTTTGCCTCCGTTAACAACAGACTGTAGGGCATTATTTTTTTTTAAATCAGCCGCCGATTTGACCTTATTGATCTGATCAGACTTACTATCAAAGCTGGAATGAATTGTTGTGTCATCAGTATTGATACCAAGCTGGGAGCTGATGTCATCAGTAAGGTTATTGACGTTAATTAAGAACAAAGATCAACGATAAAGCCCTGGGGAACACTTGAATAAGTACAAAAGGATCTAGAAGAGTAGCCACTGAGGACAACTTTCATTAACACTACATTATTAGTAAAATTAATACAAAAAGCTAAATAAAGCGGAAATTCACTATCACCTGTAATAATTACCACAAAGTATTCAAAGGAGAAACCTCGAGAAATTAAAATAAAATACCTGCGCACAAAAAAGAATTTTTACAAACAATACACTCAATGCAGTAGATTTTCACCGTAATGAGTCTGACCATAATTTTCATATGAAAACAATCCTTTTATTAAGACAGACAACATTTTATTGAGACGAAATTGTAAAGAAAGTGCCTTAATCGTTCATTCATTCACAGTAAATTTGTGTTCAGGATCTTACAGAATTTCAGCTTATATATATATATATATATATATATATATATATATATATATATATATATATAATTTTAAAAGTTTTTCAACGACCTAACATTTTCAACGTTTCTTATCACTTCATAATTATAACCAACCTTTACCTTTTCTCTTGACATGCATTCAAAGTCCGACGACGAACTACTGAAACCCGTCGTACAATAAATCTTACAATTTTGTCATTACTTTCCATATATATATATATATATATATATATATATATATATATATATATATAAACCCCCTTTTATTCTTCTCTTAGTTTTAAATTAACATTTAATTCTCCATATATCCCCAATTTAATGTCATATGTTTATTATCCGGGTTTAATTTTATAAAACCTCTTCTCTTCAAGATAAATATCTTCCATCCTCACATGGCCACTGCCTCGTGCCTTTCGTCTGACTGAAACATTGAAATGGATGAATTCTGTATTTATTTTTGACGGTTATTTTTGTAGCTTTCACAGTTAAATTTCTATTTACGACACGAACTCAGTCTATCCCGGCGTTGATCAGACTGACGAATTATATTTTTGTCTGTCGAAATAAGTTTAACCCCCATATGAGACGATTTGGGATTTTATTGTGTATCAATTTTTGTTCTGTAATAATAAATACATTGAGTTCTTTTTGCAGATCAATTTTAATACTTTATATTACTAGCATCCACTTGAATTATACACCAACGGATTTATTACCTTTACTATATATATATATATATATATATATATATATACCTTTATTACCTTTACCATATATATATATATATACAGTGTAACCTGGATGTAAGAGAGTTGTCGGGACTGGAGACGAAGTCTCTTATATCCGGGTTTCTCTTATATCCGGGTTTGGTCTATGTTATATACATTAACACAGGCTCTAATTTCGGACCAGAGAAAATTTCTTATATCCGGGTTTCTCTTATATCCGGGTCTCTTATATCTGGGTTACACTGTATATATATATATATATATATATATATATATATATATACCTTTATTACCTTCACTATATATATGATGCACGAGTAGAGCAAGAGTGATTTTCGTGATATTAAATTTTAGGGATTCGTTTCTTAATTTATACTGACAGAAAATATAATGACAAAAGTTATCACGATGAGGATTTTGACTTGGATACATGTGACTACTTTCTTTTTAAATGTCATGTCTCTTTGAAAACATAAACGATTATCGATCTCCATAGATTATGTTTCATTGTCAGTAAATTACCATATCATTTTGGACTTTTCTCTAACTTTTTCATACATCTTTATATTTGAATTGATTCTCGTTCGAGCCAATCACCCAAGATTAAAGACCACTTACTTGTCTACTCTGCCACTTAACCCGTACGTGAGGGTTTCATTGCCTTTCCCAAACAAAACCTACAGCCACATAACGTTGAAACAACAGTTCTAGTATGATCACCAAAGTTAAGCAACGTCGAGCATGGTCAGTAACTAAGTGGGTAGACGCATGGGAATACCAGGCGCGGGTAACTTTGATGTGCAGTTGGCATAATGGATAATGGCTCGGAATTTTTAACCAGGAGCCGTGTTCCAATCCAGTTCAGTTTTATTTCATTTACTTACTTCCAGATATCCTTGGGAAACGTATGCATTCATCTCTTCTCCTTTCAGCTATGGGTTAATTAGTAAAACTTGTTGCATTCAATCATTATTATCTCCACACAAAAAATCTTACAATTTAAAAATATTTTCTGGCTTTAAATAACCAGCAAACGCTGGATATGCCGTAGAAAACGAATCAATCAATAAATATCCCAAATATAAATTTGTGCGAAAATGAACACATCGGGCGAGGCAGAAATTTCAACTCGTTTCAATATCCCCGATACTAATCGTTGCAACATCGAAAATATCACTGCTAGCGTGTATTAAATATGTCAACATTTTCAAAGTTTTCGGCTGTCTTCTGATATCTTAACACTAGTAGCAGTGCGTTGTCTGTGTTCATACCTGACCGTACCACATGCTTCAGTAGAGTTCACTGTGATGAACGAGGCAAAACAGATGGCATGCCACAGAGGCTCTTTTTATTCTGTTTAAGGTGTGTCAGTTTATGGAACTTGGGTAGAGACTCGATGATTATTTCCGAGTATTAAGACGCATGTCGGGCGAGACGCGTCACCGTTGCTAAGATATTGGCAACAGTGTTTAAGTAAACACAACTACATGTACAGATAAGAAGGTCACACAGTAATGATGATAGCCAAGATCGATACAATTTAAGAGCAGTAGCGCAGGATGCAATGCCTCCTAAGCACAGATCAGAGCAAATCTATTCTCTGTTATATAGATTTATCTCACCACTAACGTACGAGTCAATATCTACGAAACTATAGCCCAGAACATAACTCATTGGAAATTTTATTTATCTATTCACTATTAACCCTATATTCTTTAATATTTTTGATCACCTTATTTAAAACATCTGGTCCCCTTAAAAATGGTATGCTCCTGTAATTTTCTGGTCGACGGCAAGATTTTCTGGTATGACTTTTGAGACCGGTTCGAGAATTGCACAAAAGACCACAAATAGTACAGGAGAATATATTGTATCCAAGTGTAGCAGGAAAACTGATAGTTGTCTGATTTTGCTTTCGTGTTTCAAGTAGTCGAATGATTCTTACTTCTTAAATGGCAAGTAGAACGATACATTGACCTTTTCATAGCTACCTCTTCAAAGTTCTTGAATGGAATGTTGTCACAAAAAAAGGTTGCTCTTCAGTTTATCTTTACACCTGAGCGAAGATCTACAAACATTTCTATGACCACTATGGAGATCATTTTAGAAAAGAACCTTTGGTATGCGATCATCACTTACACTTGCCACATGGCCAGCCCAAAATAGCTGTGATTGCAACATATATATATATATATATATATATATATATATATATATATATATATATATATATATATATATATATATATGAGATAATGATATATATTTTTATATATCAATAATATTACTGGGGACATTTTATGACAAGTGGAACAAGTTTACATGTGTCGCAGTTCGTCCTTCAGGAGATCACCGGAATAATTTTGTTATTGTTATGGTCCAAGTTCCTTGTACCACGGTGATGGTCAAAGGTTAGAACCAATGAAAGAATACCACGAACACACGTATGGAATACAAAGATATATTACAACAGTAATATAATACAAAGAATTAGAAGATTTGGTTAGAGTGAACTATGTTGTCTCGACAAGTATCACTATTCCAATATCCTTACAATATGCTCTCAATTATCTCTGCTCGTCTTACAATCTAATATTTATTGTCGCAAATACAACAAATGTGGCACATGGCCAAAAGGGAGTTGGGGGAAAAGGACGGTCATCACTTGTCTTAATATAAAACTTAGCTAGCCACAACCACTGACCCTGTCATACAAAACAATATTCCTATCCCCAAAACAACACAAATATCGATACCTTTCATACTACGTCCACCAAAATACCTCTTCGTCTCAATGAAAGTCTTAAATAGTCCCCATTATGTACAAATATTGTTCGTGGGGGGGAGGCATAAAAAACAACAATTTTTTAAAAGATCCCTAATGTGTATATACAATATGACTTAAAATATTTACTAGAAACTAAACAAAATGGGAGTTAGTAATACCCCCCCCCCACAAACCTTAAATGTGGCAGAAATATCAGTTAACCGGACGAAATCAATGCGGGACTATGAAAAATAAGGAAAACATTCATTCCTCCAAAGCATTCACACAGGCACACACACATTCATACACAACAACAAATACGAAAAATCACACACGAACGACATCGCTGACCACCTAACGAGTGAGGGGATGGGGAATTAAACAAAAGAAAAATAGGGACAGAAATAAAAGGGACCAATGAGCATGCATACCCTAGCTAAGTTAACCAGAAAACGGGAAACTAAAGATTCAAAATAAAAACCTAAACTAGCCTAATATCGGGGTGGGTTGCCTCTGTTCAACCCTGATAGGACAAAATCCTGTGCCTAACCGACATCCAAGTGCCACTCTAGGTCAGCCCCTTTCACTCTACACATTCGCGAAAGATTTACCCACCTTTTGCCAAATTGTGATGAGGGGAGCCGTCGCCTTTCCGTCCTAATCTTGACTAAGCTGATGCTTAAAGTACAAGATCAGTTGGTGAACTTCTCGCCATCATAGACTTCCTTCTGACGCGTCGTCCAAATCACGACTCTCATAACCCCTAGTAAGCAACAGAACACATAGTGCTCTTCCTTTGTCAATTGCGGCACCACATTGCTAGAAACAGAACTGGCTTCCAGGACAAAAACTTTCCCTGCAGCATGTGAACCATGAGGCTTTCAACAAACCTGCACAACGGAACTACCGTCTTGCACTGAAAAAAGGCGTGACCAATGGTCTCGACTTCCCCAGTACAGCGACGACAGTTTGGATATTTCTCCAAGCCTGCTGAACAAAGTCTCTTGCCGACCCAGAGGGCTCCACGAATCATCAGCCAGGTGAGTGATGCCTCATCATTATTGAGACATTTCAACCCAGGCGCCCAAGGCCATATCGAGCGAGCCTCCTGCTTCGTAAGACCGAGCTCGCCAATCAGATCATCTTGAACGGCCGCCCTAACTAACAGTCGATACAATGCCTTACGAGACAATGCCTGGGCGTTGGAGAGGCCATCCGACGCCCGTAAGAGGTGTTTCAGAGAACGACGACATTCGCGGTAGAAGGAGCACTCGGCTCGGGGTGTACGACCGGCCTCCTCTTCGCACGAGTACACACTTCTCAGGGATGGGAAATGTTTACGGACGTCTTCTTTCCAGAAGATGCCCACCTCATCCGATCCGCGACACATTCGGTCTAGAAAGGTAATGCGAAGCATATGTTGACGAATCTCAATGCTAGGCATACCCAGAACGCTCTCAGAGGGATGACGGCAACAGATCTCGCGAGATACCATATGGGCCTTGTCTCTCCACAAGAAAGAGAACAAGGTCCGTACTAATAAAATTAGTCTGGCATACGGGAGTGGAAGTACAGTGAGTCGGTACAGGAGAATCGGATAGATGTGTGAAACACATGCTTCCGCCCTTCCCTTCAGGGAAAGTTTCCTCCGATACCACAGATTACCCGCGGCCTCGGCCTTCCCTTGCACCTCCGACTAATTCATTTCCAACTGGAGATCAGGACCGAACCAGACGCCGAGTATCTTGATCGGCCCACCCGTCCAGAGGAAAGGTCCGGGAAGAGAAACTCCCTTCCACGCACCCAACCGCAAGCCAACAGACTGATTGCGGTTGATCTTGGCCCCTGTCACCATCTCATACCCACTGATCTCTTTGCTGACTTCGTCAATCTCCGCTCTGCTCGAAACAAGAACCGAAACGTCGTCAGCATAAGCAGAATACCTGGCTGAGGTGGAAGCCCCAGGCAGGGAAATTCCGCGCAGGACCGGATTCGCCTTTAACTTGCGAAGGAATGGTTCCAACGCAAGAACGTAAAGCAAAGGCGAGAGCGGACAACCTTGACGAATGGAGCGAGACAATACGAAAGGCTTCGATCTTACCCCATTCACTTCCACCAGCGCACCGGGGGTCGCATACAAGAGTCGGATCCAGGAGCGAAAGTCGGCTCCGAAACCGGCCGCCGAAAGGACAGCTTCCAGAAACCGATGGTCAATACTTTCGAAGGCCTTGGACTGATCTAAATTAATCAGCGCGGCTTCATTGTCGACTTGTTCTAAGATCAAGCGTACCATATGAAGGTTATCCTGAATAGTCCTGCCTTTCACAGCACAAGTCTGTTCGGGGCCAATCAGACGAGACAGGACAAGCTGCAAACGGTTGGCTAAGATCTTCACCAAATCAGTGTTTAACATGGTTAAAGGGCGAAAATTCCCTAACCCATCCCCACCGTTCTTGTCCTTACGCAGCAACTTGATCACACCCCTGGTGAAGCGTTGAGATATAGACCCCTGCCTCATCCAGTGGTTGAAAATCAGTTCCAGCAAAGGAACAAAAACGTGCGACAACCTCAAGTAAACTTCGTAGGGAAGACCATCTATTCCCGGAGACTTATCCAGGCCAACCTGCTTCAGCGCTTCCCAGATTTCCGACTCTGTAATGGGACCCTCGCACCTAGCCGCTTCAGCTGCCTCGAGGCAGGAAAGTCAGCTAAATAGGCGTCGAACTGAGCAGAGCTCAGACCGGGCTCCCTGGTGAAAAGATCCTGAAAGTAATCCCGAAAGACCTCGCATATGCCCGCGTTTGTTGTCACGGTCCGCTTATCCGGCAATGTGACGCACACTATATGTCGCCTAGACGCGTTCCGATTTTCCTCTGCACGCAGTTCAGCGGCCATATTCGTCGCCTCAGAAGACATTCTTTTTAACCTAGCCCTAACTACCAGAGCTTGATCCTTCTTGATAAGCAAGGAGGACAACTCTGCCTTAGCTAAGGCTATTTCCCCACTAACACGAGATTTCACGGCCCGATCAACTTTATTTTCTAAAGCCATTTGCGCCGCTAATCTATCTAGATTGAGTCGACGACTAAAATCAGCAGCAAACGTTCTAATTTTAGATTTTAAATTATCCCACCAGGCGTTTCCCACAAACACCCCCGTCAATTCCCTTTGTATCATTAGTAACAGCTGGTCCCGGAAACCCTGCTCACTAAATAATGAACAGTTAAATTTCCAGGAGCCAGCCAATCTAACCTTAGGCTTATCTAAGTTTACACGGACCCGGACAAGCCTATGATCCGTATAAACTATGTAATGGAAGCTTGGACACCCTAAGAGCCCTACATCGACTCTCCTAACTAGGACTCGGTCGAGGTATATCGCAAGCGTCCCAGGAGCCGAGTTGCCACTAACTGTCCGAGTCCATGCTACCTCCCGAAGGTGTTCATTCCGGAACTTATCGACAAGATCAAACCAATCGATAAAGTCCCGAAATGGTTTCACGTCCGGGTTGTTAGTACCTTGTTTTTGCCCTATACGATCTATATCGGGGTCAAGGACGGCATGCCAATCACCCGCTTAAACTACCCGACGAAACGTCGTCGAGAACGGCGCGATCTGCCGAAACAAAGCAGGCCGTCTGGCATGGATATTGGGCGCATAAACCCCAATGAGACGTAGAACTTTATCCTTTATGGTAACATCCAGCACGCAAAGTCTGCCCGCCGGATCCGCGAAGACAAGTGTACATGCAGCCTTCACTAGTCAAGAGACACCCCTCGAACGACCATCAAAACATGCTGAATAAAGGGCGAACCCCTTAGACAGTATGTCCTCACGGTCATGAGAAGAAAACCGGGTCTCTTGCACACAACATACATTCACCCCGAGGCGCTGAAGGTCACAAGAGAGCCTCGCCCTGCGAGACTCGGACCTCAGGCCCCGGACATTTAAACTAGCTAACCAGAGAGCCATTGTCAAATCGATTAGGGTTGTCCTTCAGGGTAGAACATGGCTGGTGTGAGGACACCGACAGCTCGTCCCATTGATCCAGACGCCATCTCAATATCGAGGGTATCATCATGAGACAAGCCGCCGATGTCCGCAGGATATGTCAGTTTAAGCGCCCTATAAAGGGATGGGTCAACAAAAAGAGGGACCCTCCCTTTACATTTTTTTGATTTGTCTAAATTCTCTTCCAATAGTACGGCCGCTGGGTGCACCACTTTCAAGGACGCCTTTGCCTCCTCTATCATGCCCCAAATCTCCCGCGTACCCGGGCCAGTTCTCACAACAGTCAGCAATGTTCGGACATTTTAAAAATTTTCCGGCACTTCCACATCAACGCCATTGATGTGCCGGAAATTCCATAGTACTTTTAGGGGCTTCGGATTTTTTGTTTGCCCGAAGACCCTTTTCTGCCTGTTCCCGGGATACGCGGCAGACGTCTTCCCCTGGGAGATATGGTGGTTTAATTTTCTGTTGTTTTTTTTCCATCGCTGCCTGTGAATCTGGGCTTCTATTTCTTTTCTTTTGAGGAGATTGGCTAGGTATTTAAATAGGTGTGACTTTGGGTGTTGTGGAGGGTGTCATGCCAGAAGGCGTCCTCACAGGAGAAGGTTTTCTTGAAGAATAATATTTAGACGGAGAGTTTGTCAATGATTTGGGCGGAGGTTGTTTGGTGAAAGTTTTTTTGGTTGATAAATGGGAAGACGGGACAGAGGATAGGGGGCTCTGTGCCCCCAGCGATTTTTGATTTTTAGCCTGCTTTCCGTCCAGTTTCTCTTTCAACTTTTTTAGATCTAAAATTTTTTGCCAGCTAGGCTCGTTTAATTGTTGGGTGTTTGTGGCATTGTTTTCATATGACGCCGTGGCGTCGCCTTCAGTGCTGGTAGAAGGAATGGGGCTGTAGGTGTTTTTATCCCCGGAGTCATGTTGGGACAGAGGCCCCGCTGTTTGGATCTTCCCTTTGCCCCTAACTACGAGGGACCATTCCCCCTCTTCCTTTCCCTTATCCACACTTGTGGAAGGCGTCGGTTTTGGGGGAAATGTGAGTAAGGTCCCAACCGAGGGATTTTCCCCACCGGTCCGCCTCGCAGTTAGGCCCACTAGAGGTGCCGCGGATTTGACAGTCTCGGCTAAAGGGGGATTTTGGTCGCCTGCGGCCGGAACTCCAGGAGCCTTCTTCCCTGGGCAGGAGGAGGAAAGGTAACCAGTCTCTCCACACCTGTGACCGGTAGGAAACCTACTTAGGCATCGGCTTTTTTGTGTGACACTGAGACGGAAGGCCCTCGACAGATCCATTTACGCAAGACACGCTTTCAACTGAAATATGTAGAGGAAACTGGTCCAGTGCTCATCTGCGCAACGACCTTACAGCCACACCCAGTCACGGGTCTAATGTTAACATTTCAATGACGTTAAGGTACGGTAGCGCAAACTATTATTAATTTTACGTACCATTACCTTATGACGTTTGCCACATCAGCGTATGGTTAAATTAATTAGCAACTGTGGTCTTCCGTAGCATATGAGGTAGAGCAACTCTAACGTTAGGGCAGGATTTCTTAGCAAAAATAAATGCGAGTTCAAATTTCATACTGACATTTTTCTGGCAAGAGAAGTTTACTGGCTGCCGTGGAATGGCACGTTGATTAAACTCGAAAAAAAAAAAAGAAAAAAAGAAACTGAAATTAATGCGAAAGAATTATTCACTAGAAAATAAAATAGTCTTAACTGACAAACATTTATTAGATAATGAAACACTCAATTATATTAAGTTACTACATTTGGAAATAAACATTCATCTAAATTATGAGTTCTTCGAATAGAACCCCAAAATTAACTACTGATTATTTGCAACTGGATCTTCTTCTTAGAACCTATTTAGTTTCATTTATCTTGAGCCAAAATATTTATTTATTTGTAATAAATGGTAAGAGATAGACTATAGTAATAATTGCCACGCGGATTCTATATAACATTACACACGAATCTACAAATAGAAAATAGCCGCCATACTATCCTGAATGAGTTCAGTGTACTGATGAAGAGCTGCGAGGCTATTATGATGACAGGTATTCTAGATGAGATAAGACTGATTTTGAATTAAAAAAAAATTAACATCTTCTACAATGTTTTCCAATGTGTAGGACTTAGAGTAAACCTATCCAAAACAGAAACTATGATCTACAATTGCAATGAAAGCAGTGACGACGCCTACTCTGAATTCATTATATGAAATTAACAAATACTAAACATTTAAAACACCTCGAGGTATAACAAATTTAATATAGGCGTCAAGGAAATAGAACATAGAATAGACTGTGCTAGGTATAGCTGCTTCCAAATTTTGAAAATGCTTAAATATTAAATTAAAAACACGAGTCACATTCTTAAATAACCTCGTCAGATGGAGACTTTTATTTGGATACTAACTTTTTCAGAAAGATTTAAACAGTCAGTTGTATATAACCGCTTTGCCTGATCAAAGATTGTTATGCTGACATTATAAATACTGCGCCTCTCAAGAGGTATGAGAATATTGTAAGACGAGGGTGGTTTAATGGTTAGCAAGCTTGTCTCGCTTGAACAATTACGAATGAGTAGTGACTTCGATCCTCACTGGCTGCCCCTTACTTTCGGCCTTGTGCCACATCCAAACTACGCTTGGAAAATCACTATATTGTAAGACGAAGAGAGATAATTGAGAGTATATTGTAAATACATTGGAATAGTGATACTTGTTGAGACAACATAGTTCACTCTAACCAAATTTGATAGTCATTACTAATAATTATACTTCTTTGTATTATACTTATTATTATTATGTTGTAATATATCTTTGTATTCCATACTTGTGTTCGTGTTAATCTTTCATTGGTTCTAACCTTGGACCATCATCGTGGTTCAAGGAACTTGGACCATAACAAAGATGAAAAATGGCTTTGAGCGTATGAATATTCAGCGAGTACCATCCTGCTTCGTACCTTCTGGACTGGTGCTACAGAATCACAAGTTATTCCAGCCAATAACAGAAACCACATCACAATGACTTTCAACAATAGCAACAAGTAAAATGGATGCAAATCGAAGAATAAAATAACCAATATGTTCAGGATGTTGATATTCCAAATGACTTCAAACAAAAGGTTAGGAAGGAAACTCCTATCCATATTGGAAAGAGTCATAACTATTCCTGAACTTGAGAAAGATATTTTCCAGGAAAACTGATATAATGGATGATTTTCAACCAAAAGTAGTACTGACTGGTCGGTTTGGGAATGTTGAATGTTTCTTGAACGTATTTTAATGAACAGTAAGATGTGTAGTATATTGATAAAGACTATTTATGTATTATTCTAAAAGTAATGGTTTGGCTCTAGTTTTTTATCATAATTTTAATGTTTTTGATTAAATATAGAATAGTTATTGTTGAAACTTGACTAATGCATGGAATAATAATGCAACACAAAATGTACTTAGAACAAAATGTATTGAAACAAGAAGTGTACACAATATTTACATATAGTTTTTTGTATATTCCTGGTAAGACCGTTCCTGGAGAATGTGTTGACTGAGTCGCAGTCGGGCAGAGTCTCTGGTCGAATTTCTTGATTCCAATATTTATGTCGTGAAAATACAACACATGTGGCACAAAGACGAAAAGGGGCCTGGGGAAAAGGACGGTCATCACTTGTCTTAAAATAAAACTTAGCTAGCTACAACCACTGACCCTATCATACTAAACAATATTCCTATCACCAAAACAACACATTTATCCATACCTTTCTTACTACATCCACTAAAATGCCTCTTTGACTCAATGAAAAATCCAAAATACTCCCCTTATGTACAAATATTGTCTGTGGGGGAGGGGGGTTCATAAAAACAACAATTTTAAAAAAAATCCCCAATGAGTATATACAATATGAAATATATTTACAAGAAACTAAACAAAATTTGTGTTAGTATTAAAAAACCCCCACAAACTTTGAATGTGGCAGAAATATCAGTTAACCGGGACTATGAAAATAAGGACACATTTAATCCATCAAGCATTCACACAAGCACTCACTCATTCATACACAACAACAAATACGAAAGCACACACACGAAACGAAAGGCGCCCCGCATCCACCAGAGAACTGACATCACTGACCACCTAAACGAGGGAGGGGATGGGGAGTTAAACTAAAGGAAAAAAAAAGTGGAGACAGAAATAAAAGAGACCAATGAGCAAACACACCCTAGGTAAGTTTACCAGAACAGGAAAGAAAAAACTAAAAGAAAAATACAAATTCCTACTCTAACCTAATTTCGGGATGGGTTGCCCATGTTCAACCTAGGGAAACAATATTCTGATGCCTAACCGACATCAAAATGCCACTCCAAGTCAGCCCCTTTTACACCGCACAAACGCGCAAGATTCACCCACCTTTTGCTGAATTCTGATGAGGTGAGCCGCCGCCTTTCCGTCCTAATCTTGACTTTAAGCTGATGCTTAAAGTACAAGATCAGTTGGAAAGAAGTGAACAACTCGCCCTCATAGAATCCCTTCTGACGCGTCGTCCAAATCACGACTCTCATAACCCCTAGCAAGCAACAGAACACATAGTGTTCAGCCTTCGTCAATTGCAGCACCACACTGCTACAAACAGAGCAAGCTTCAAGGACAAAAAACTTTATCTGCAACATGCGAACCATGAGGCCTTCAACAAACTTGCACAACGGCACTACCGCCTTCCACTGAAAAAAAGGCGTGACCAATGGTCTCGACTTCCCCAGTACAGCGACGACAGTTAGGATATTTCTCCAAGCCTGCTGAACAGAGTCTCTTGCCGACCCAGAGGGCTTCACGAATCACCAGCCAGGTGAGTGATGCCTCATCGTTATTGAGGCATTTCAACCCAGGCGCCCAAGGCCATATCGAGCGAGCCTCCTGCTTCGTAAGACCGAGCTCGCCAATTAGATCATCTTGTACGGCCCCCCTAACTAATACTTGATACAATGCCTTACGAGACAACGCCTGGGCGTTGGAGAGGCCATCCGAAGCCCGCAAGAGGAGCTTCAGAGCGCGACGACATTCACGATAGAAGGAGCACTCGGCACGTGGTGTACGGCCGGCCTCCTCTTCGCACGAGTGCACACTTCTCAGGGATGGGAAATGTTTCTGGACGTCTTCTTTCCAAAAGGCACCCTCCTCATCCGAACCGCGACATATTCGGTCTAGAAAGGTGATGCGAAGCATATATCGACGAATCTCAATGCTAGGCATACCCAGACCGCACTCAGAGGGATGAAGGCAACAGATCTCGCGAGATACCATATGGGCCTTGCCTCTCCACAAGAAAGAGAACAAGGCCTGGACTAATGACATTAGTCGGGCATACGGGAGTGGAAGCACAGAGTCGGTACAGGAGAATTGGATATATGTGTGAAACACATACTTCCGCCCTTCCCTTCAGGGAAAGTATCCTCCGAGACCACAGATTAACTGGGACCTCGGCCTTCCCTTGTACCTCCGACCAATTCATTTCCAACTGGAGATCAGGACCGAACCAGACGCTGAGTATCTTGATCGGCCCATCCGTCCAGAGGAAAGGTCCGGGAAGAGAAACACCCTTCCACGCACCCAACCGCAAGCCAACAGACTTATCGCGGTTGATCTTGGCCCCTGTCACCATCTCATACCCACTGATCTCTTTGCTGACTTCGTCAATCTCGGCTCTGCTCGACACAAGAACCGAAACGTCGTCAGCATAGGCAGAATACCTGGCTGAGGTGTAAGCCCCAGGCAGGGAAATTCCGCGCAGGACCGGATTCGCCTTTAACTTGCGAAGGAATGGTTCCAACGCAAGAACGTAAAGCAGAGGCGAGAGCGGACAACCTTGACGAATGGAGCGAGACAATACGAAAGGCTTCGATCTTACCCCATTCACTTCCACCAGCGCACCGGGGGTCGCATACAAGAGTCGGATCCAGGAGCGAAAGTCGGCTCCGAAACCGGCCGCAGAAAAGACAGCCTCCAGAAATCGATGGTCAACCCTATCGAAGGCCTTGGACGGATCTAAATTGATCAGCGCGGCTTCACTGTCGACTTGTTCTAAGATCAAGCGTACCATGTGAAGGTTATCCTGAATAGTCCTGCCCTTCACAGCACAAGTCTGTTCGGGACCAATCAGACGAGACAGGACAAGCTGCAAACGGTTGGCTAAGATCTTCACCAAAATCTTTAAGTCAGTATTTAACATCGTTAAAGGGCGAAAGTTCCCTAACCCATCCATACCGTTCTTGTCCTTACGCAGCAACTTGATCACACCCCTGGTGAAGCGTTGAGGTAAAGACCCTTGCTTCATCCAGTGGTTGAAAATCAGTTCCAGCAAAGGAACAAAAACGGGCGACAGCCTCAAGTACACTTCGTAAGGAAGACCATCTAGTCCCGGAGACTTATCCAGGCCAACCTGCTTCAGCGCTTCCCAGATTTCCGACTCTATAATGGGACACTCGCACTTAGCCGCTTCAGCTGCCTCAAGGCAGGGAAAGTCAGCTAAATAGGCGTCGAACTGAGCAGAGCTCAGACCGGGCTCCCTGGTGAAAAGTTCCTGAAAGTAATCCCGAAAGGCTTCGCATATGCCCGCGTTTGTAGTCACGGTCCGCTTATCCGGCAATGTGACGCCCGCTATATGTCGCCTAGACGCGTTCCTATTCTCCTCTGCACGCAGTTCAGCGGCCATATTCGTCGCCTCAGAAGACATTCTTTTTAACCTAGCCCTAACTACCAGAGCTTGATCCTTCTTGATAAGCAAGGAGGACAACTCTGTCTTAGCTAAGGCTATGTCCCCACTAACACGGGATTTCACGGCCCGATCCACCTTTTCTTCTAAAGCCGTTTGCGCCGCTAATCTATCTAGATTGAGTCGACGACTAAAATCGGCAGCAAACGTTCTAATTTTGGATTTTAATTTGCCCCACCAGGCGTTTCCCACAACCGCCCCCGTCAATTCCCTCTGAATCATTAGTAGCTGCTGGTCCCGGAAATCCTCCTCACCAAATAATGAACAGTTAAATTTCCAGTAACCAGCTATTCTAACCCTAGGCTTATCTAAGTTTACACGGACCCGGACAAGCCTATGATCCGTATAAACTATATAGTGGAAGCTTGGACACCCTAGGAGCCCTACATCGACTCTCTTAACTAGGACTCGGTCGAGGTATATCGCAAGCGTCCCAGGAGCCGAGTTGCCACTAGTTGTCCAAGTCCATGCTACCTCCCGAGGGTGTTCATTCCGGTACTTATCGACAAGATCAAACTCATCGATAAAGCCCCGAAATGGTTTCACGTCCGGGTTGTTAGTACCTAGTTTTTACCATATACAATCTATATCGGGGTTAAGGACGGCATTCCAATCCCCCGCTAAAACTACCCGACGAGATGTCGTCAAGTACGGCGCGATCTGCCGAAACAAAGCAGGCCGCTCGGCATGGTTATTGGGCGCATAAACCCCAATGAGACGGAGAGCATTATCCTTTATGGTAACATCCAGTACGCAAAGCCTGCCCGCCGGATCCGCGAAGACAAGGGTACATGCAGCCTTCAAAGACCTGCTCACTAGCCAAGAGACACCCCTCGAACGACCATCAAAACATGCTGAATAAAGGGCGAACCCCTTAGACAGAATGTTCTCACGGTCATGAGAAGAAAACCGGGCCTCTTGCACACAACACACATTCACCCCGAGGCGCTGAAGGTCACGAGACATTTAGACTAGCTAACCAGAGAGCCATAGTGAAGACCGGTTAGGGTTGAACTACTGGTTTGAACATGGACGGGGTAAGGATACCGACCGCCTCTCCCATAGACCCATGGCCCATCTCAGTCTTGATGATGCCGTCTTGGGAGATCCCGCCGATATCCCAGGGGAAGGTCAATTTAAGTGCTCTATATAGGGAGGGGTGAACTAAAACTGGGACCCTCCCTGCACAAAATTGTTTTAAATTTTTAAGCTGCTCATTTTGGGTGATTGCGATTGCCAATGTCATTTTACAAGAATTGATGGCCTCCTCAAGCATAGCCCAAATCTGTTTAGCTCCGGTTCCCGTTCTGATCATCGTGAGAACTCTTTGGGCCAGCGAAAAATTTTGGGGCGCTTTAATGTCCTGGTCCGCAAACTGCTTTATTGATAGCAAATACTTTAAGTCTTTAATGCGGTTTCCGTAGTCCCTGGCTCTCTCGGCCTGGGCAGGAGAAATACGGCAGACATTTTCTCCTGTATTATAAAAAGGCAATTGTGTCTTCTTTTTTTTCTTTTCCTTCTTGTGAGGGGCTTCTCTGTCGCTTAGAAGCAGGAGGTGGCATTTTAGCCGGGGAATGACTGGGAGTATGTAGAGGTGTGCTCGCGTGTTTTTGTTTAACAGGGGAAGGGGTGGGTGTGTTAAGGGGTGTGTAAAAAGATCTATGTCTGTAAGGGCTAGGATCTCGACTGAGGGGACGCGAACTGGAAGGAGTTATCTGGGAGAGGGTCGTTTCTTAGGAGAGGGGATGGACCGGGTAGAAGACGCGGAAGGAGTTGGATTTTGGGATTGCTGATTATCTAATTTCTTTTTTAGCTCCTTAATTTTTTCGGTTTTCTCAAATCCTGGGTCGTACTTCTTTTTCTTGTACTTGAAAGATAGTTTAGAGGCCGGGGTATCGCCCTTAATGTTGCCAGAGGGAGTGGGGCTGTTAGTGTCTTTCGTCCTTGGGGCTTCAGGGGACTGAGGACCCGCTGTATGGCGATTTCCTCTGGCCTTACCAGCAACTAGCCATTCCCCTTCCCCCTTCTCCGCAACTGCACTAGCAGTGGGCGAAGGCTCTTTGGAGAATGTGGTCTTTTGACCAACCGGAGGATTTTCCCTACCGGTCCCAGAAGCTGGCATGCCCATTACGGGCGAGGCGGTAGGTAAAGACTCGGTCAGAGGGGATTCTGGTCAACGGGAGATTGAATTCCAGAGGCCTTCTTCTCTGGGCAGGAAGAGGAAAGGTGACCAGTCTTTCCACACTTCCAGCATACCGGTTTACGGCCGGTCACAATGACCGGCAATTTCAATTTCCCTACTACCAGACAGTTGGGGATGGAGAAGAAGGCTTTTTGATCTAAACGAATGTCGAAACTCCACCCCCCGCTCAGGCTATCGCAAGATGCGGCCAGTATTTCACCGAACTGTGACAGGTAGGCCGCGAGATGTTCCCCGAGAACCTGAGGAGGGACCTCGTATATTGAAAGGCTGGTCCTTCTTTGACCTAAGTACTCGGTCCGCAGATCAGATCTTTTGTGATCAAGTCCCTGCTCGACGCTCCCACGCAATCTTCCGGCGTGGGTAACAATACGTCCCACATGAAAAAGCCGGCTCTTTTCACAACTCTGAGGGGCTTGAACCCCAAGGACTCCAGTGATTTTATCACTGTGTCTTTTGTCGAGCGACAAATTCTGCGCGTACGCTTGTCCACGACAAAAACTGACACTATTCGTGTTTCAATTTTTCTTAGTTCCTGGGCGTCTTCTAAGAGTCCACCTTCTATGACAAGGTGAGTGTAGCTCTTAGCTCGCTCCAAGAAATCCGCTACATTGATAATACAACTCGGGGGGACTTCCAACAACAGGGCAATTTGATATTGTCTTTATCTGGTGGGTCTTTCTTTGGGGGGTTAAATAAGTGCTTTCTTATAGACTTTTTGTAGTCTGATAAGTTGTGTTTCTTTTTTATAGCTAAAAAAGGAAGGAGCTTTTTTTCCTTCTTTTCCATATTTTTTTGTATTAACAGGAAGGGGGAGGAGAAAAGGGTGGGAAAGATAAAAAACACAAAGCTCACCCGAAAGCGAGACAAACAAGCAAAAATAAAAAACACGCAAAATAAATATTATACAAAAAAGATTCGCCTAAAGGCAAAACAATAAAAAAGAAAAAAAATACAAAAGAAAAACGAAAAAACGGCTTAGACAAAAAAAAAACAAAACGAAGAATATACGAAAATATGCAAAATATGCAGAGCTAGTTACAATTTAACAAGATGGACGACACCAAAACAAATAAACAATAGAAAATATATACAAAAACGTTAGAACAAAATAAATGGACAAATATATGGACAAATAGACAGCAAATAAAGGTAAAAAAAAAATAATTAGACAAATATACAATACAAAATGGCAAAGAAAAAACACGAAAAACTTAAAAGGTATTAAAAAGGAAAGAATAAAAGAATTATTAACAGTAAGTCAACGCAACAACGAAACACAGACAGGGGTTATGGAATAAACGAAAACGGAGATATAAATAAAAGAGAAATTAGAGAAAATGAAAAAACAAAAAAGGAAATCTAGAATAAAAGGAATAAACAAAAATTAACGTAGATAAAAATTTAAAAAAAGAGGAGGTGAAAAAAAGGGAAAAGAGTAAAATCAAAATCTTTTCAAAAAATTCGTAAGAACACAAAAAAAGACAATAATAAAAAACAAACTTAACAAAAATGACGTTCAATATGCAATCGACAATATGAGGAACAGGCGGGCGTCAGAATAACAGTCAACAAAGGTCTAGCAAATAAAACTTGTACTAAACAGAAATGGACTGCTAAAGGCCTGAATCTCTTGATTCTTCCCTCTCTTCCCGGTACCAACCATATTTATATGGTCGGTACTCCACTATGCAAATTAGGTGGATCCTACCACAACAGTTATATATACAGTTTGGTATTCTTAGTGACTCGGATTTTGAAACCGAATAGCAGAGTTTAAATTCCACTCGAGTTCATTACATTCCTGCGTAACTAGAAGGACATACCGGGCCATATAGCCTTGGTTGTAAATCAGTCTAGGAGAAAGAAATCTCTGAATTCAGAAAAATGTCGTTTGGGGTTCCCCCAGCTATGGATAAATAGCAGTAAAGTCTGGCCACTATAGTAACCAGTCTAGGAGAAGGAAAACTCTGAATTCAGAGGCAGTTGGGCTCCGTCAGTCTAACTTGGCCAACAGCTTCTCACCCTTCCGACTGTAATGGCTCACAGGACTTGTGATCGTGAAAGTCTCAAAATTTAACCAATATGTTTCATATAACATGACTGATGTTTAACAGCCAATAAGCATAAGTTGCATACTCGTACAATTTCTGGGAAGGATAGTAAAAAAAAAAAATAGAATGGCGCGATCTTTATATTCATAGTCAGCGAAAGAGTCAATGTATGAAAATACATTGACTACACTTTGCAAATGCTAAATAGTCAGATATTTCGATGTAGATATGGAAGTTTTGTCTTACCCGCTCTATTACACTGATCTGCTCTGTCGGATTATCATGATTCACATTTTCATACTGGAACATATCTTGTTTCGGAAACATTACACCGATCATAAAGTAGTTATAAAAACCATAGCAAAATTTACTCATATAATTAAAGAATTTTGCCCATATGATATTAATACCTTTGCTATTTGATGAAATTAATATGAAAATTTAACGAAAGAGGCAGTGGTTACGCTCCATAGATAATCCGGCAACAAGGACTCTGATCAGGAGATTGGTGGTTTTGAGGAACGTGGAACCACCTCTTAATAGCTGTTTTTCCAAGGTCGACCCTGACCCGGGGTGGTAGCACCTGTTAGAGTCCTATCTAGGGGAAAAGAGCTAATTATGAAAGTATAAGAATATATTTTTATATTAAAAAAAATTACTAACAATACAAATTTATATTATAATAACCTGCAATACATTTTATATTAGAATTACCGACAAACATTTTATATTAGAATTAGAAACAAGACATTTTATAGCAATGACGAACAATACATTTTATCTGTGATTGAAGGCAAAAAATACATTCAAAATATTTAGAATTCGGAATTAAATAACCCATAGAGGTGTTGATATGCCACCAAACAGAATTAACCAACCAACGCTCCAAAGAAAAGCTTCATTTGTGGCCATATTAGGTGCGGTCTGTCATGAACTGCTACAATTAAAGTCAATTCTGAGGTTGTCACCGACTGAAAGTACTATGCCAAAGATTATTAAAAGAGCAAGAAGCATTTATCGTCAATTAGACATGTGTGTCACTCATAGACAGAAATATCAGACAACACTTTGCTAAACGTTGTTAGGAAAAGAATTTAGCTCTGAACATGGAAATTTTATCGCATTCAACATAGTCATCTGACCTAGTCCCTCGGACAAAATTTCAGATTTGAATACTACAAGATTCCCAGTAAAAAAGCGGTAAATTCATAAATAAATTTATTTAGCTAACATGATTCATACACAACTGAACAATCAACGTCGATGTTCGAAATGTTTGCTTGAATGTTCAACACAAAGTGGTAAGCGTGTTAAGATCTACTTCAATGAATCAATGTCAACAATGTCACGACGATGATTTTACAAATGGGTTAAGAGATACAGTAATCCATAACATTCAGATCTGGAATTTTAGAGATCCCCTGAGATGGACCAATTAGAGCTGCTTGTATTGTCTCAAAGAATAAAGTTGCTGCTTTTTTACTGGGTACCATGTAAAACCTATTCAGAACGAATAGACCAATTATATAATATATAAAACAGCATAGAAATGTTTGTGTCTGAACATTCAAATATGTTCATCGCATGACATTAATGGCTTGCCTTCTTATCACTGATATTGAGCATTATTTACCCATAAATATACTAAATTTTATACAATATAATTATATTTAAATTGAAGATTGATTAATTTCTTTTTTTTCCAGCTTATCAACCTATTATAAATTGTGTAAAGACAGCGGTATTCCTGGTATGACGATAAACTACATCCGGCAGCAAAGCGTTTGATCGGGGATTAGATGTCTAAAGGTGCGTGGAATCACCTACTAATTACAGCTTTTCGCAGAGCTACCTTCACCCGCATGGGTAATACCTGTTAGAGTCTCATTTATTGGCAAATAGTTAAACCCCAAACTGGTTTTAGAACACTATGATAGTATAACAATATTTTTATTGTAATAAAGTATCAGCAATACGTTTTTGGAAAAGAAAACAAATATTACCAGCAATACATTTGACACTCGACATAAACCCTCTTTAAAAAAATACGTCAATGAAAACTGATCTAAAATCTGATTATTACCAGAAAAAAAACTTTTGATTCTCAACAAAACCCTCTTTACAAAAATAGGTCAATGAAACCTAATCTACAAACTGTTTATTACCAGCAATACATTTGACTCTCAACAAAAACCCTCTTTACAAAAATACGTCAATGAAACCTGATCTACAAATTGTTTATTGTTGGTAATACATATGATTCTCAACAAAAACGCTCTTTACAAAAATACGTCAATGAAACCTGATCTACAAACTGTTTATTACCAGTAATACATTTGATTCTCAACAAAAACCCTGTTTACAAAAATACGTCAATAAAACCTGATCTACAAACTGATTACTTGCAAAGAATACATATCCTATCCGAAAAGGCTTGTTGGCACTAAATAATCCATTGGGATTGACATGCTGTAAATTAAAGTAAACCAAACCAGTAAAGACAGGAAATATTGTAAGAATTTTCTTTAGAGATAAATAATGTTTTCATGATGCAAACCCTAAAAATTAACCCTTAGTTTCGGGAGAAGACTATGGATTGCTAAGTTGGGTATTTACGTGTGAGTGAACATAACGATTCCGAATGGAATTGGAACTCGTTATTCATTAAAAGACCCGCCACATCCAGGTTTAGAGTACCTCGTATCCCCAAGTGGTCACCCATCTAGATACCGACCGGGCTCGACGTTGCTTAACTTCGGTGATTGTAAGTGATATGGCCGTATACCAAACAATTTTGGAACACGTAAATAGATAAATAATAGTTCAAATGACATATTTCCGAAATTTTGAAGTTTCGCAGAAACAGACTTCCCGTCAGGGTAAAACAAATATATTGAATTTATTTGTAATTCAATAAGTTTAACCCGGTGTCTGCGAAACTTCAAGTAGGAAATCATGTCAGTTGAATTTGTATTTAACTCTTTACTAAAATATTAAATATAGTAAAGATTTTTTATTCGTAATTACTTTAATTTCTTATGCTTTATTTAATGGAAAATACCTTTATATAAGTTGTTTCACTAGAGAAAAATTTTATGATAATTTGATTTTCGTTGTTAAGAATATATGGGAGCAAAGATCGAACTGAAGATCCTTGTACCCACTTATTGAAAGACGTTTTCTCCGCTGTCAGTCATTATTTGAACAGGGAAACTACCATGTAAGTGACATATAATTCTATAAACACACGTACAGACTAAAATGCAGGTTGTGCATTTTTTTTATTTTTGTTTATTAAGAAACCTTCATAATTATGTTATTTTTCGCCACTGATTTGATAATTACACTGAAATATATTCCAAAATCAATTAAACAATATTTATATAATGAGGGATGTGTCTATCTCAGAGTTATCGATGGGAGTAACAACATTTTGTTTTTAGTGAATGAAAAGCCAAACTAATTTGCGGTCAAAAAGTTTCCAAAAAGTGCATAATTCTACTTTCCATATGGTTTGGTATGGCAGTAAAAAGACAGATACTAGAAAGGCGTATAATCATTTTGGGGAGATAAGCAAATTCAAAGATAATGAGAACTTGGCTTGCATTTTTCTAAGCTAACTACAACAGTAAATAATAAAATAATGGTATATAGTATGAATTGTAAGGAAGTGTCGATAAACGAAATAAATAGATGAAACGAATATTTTTTGATTTACAGCGACACTATATATATATATATATATTAAAACTGTAGTACATTAAAATGAATTCTAACCTAAACTTCTTTTAAATTGTAATTAAATAAATAAATAAAGTTTACTAAATCAGAGAAATTAAAATTTTACTTTAGTAATATTTAAATATAAAATTTTTAAAAATTGTAATATAATTGATGTGATAATAATTCTACAAACTGTAAGGGATTCTAATTACATTTAATTGTTCTTGAAAGAAATATAGTATATTAAAAATTAAAAATAAAAATATTTCAAATCGTAGTTGGATAAAAAGTATTCTTACCTAAACATCCCCACCAAAAATCTTTAAATATACGAAGGAAAAAAATGCTGTAAGAATTTTAGCCGTTAACAATATAATTTAAAAAAAAAAATACAGACGACACACTTTTAACGGATGTTAGATTTCATTAAAAAATACATCCTTACCCACTACCAAAACGTAGCAATAACTGATACATTAAAATATAGACATATTGAACACCCAGACACCCCTGCTAGAAAAATAGATTTATCTGTAAATTGGAAACATAAATTTTGTTTTAGCTGTGTATTTAAAACCCAGTAATTTTAAAAGTTACTCCAAAATTCGCTTGAGGATGAAATGGAACTAATGTCTTTAATTTAATTACAAAATTAAAATCGGGGCTTTTAGCTTCCATTTTTGAAACATGGTTAGAAATGTGTAGCGAAAAAAAACCATATTTTGAATCAATTAATTTATAATATATATATATATATATATATATATATATATATATATATATATATTGCAATACTAAATTTATTCAGACATCACAAGATGAATACAAGATAACTTTGGATTTTAAAATCGCAAGACATGCAGAAAATGGTAGTCTTTATCTTCTAGACTTTTATCAATTCGGAGAACGACTGTTTAGGCAAAGTTAGCGAAAGTGTCCAATAGGATTGGTCCACATACATTTTCAGTTTGTTGTCTAAGCGCTTCCAATTTAGCCGGTTGTCGACGATACACAACATCCTTTAAGGTGTCAAATTGGCAAAATACTGCAGGATAAGGAGACCGCAGAAGGAACTCGATTACGAAAAAAAGGATTTTCCCTCTTTCTGAAGTGTGTATACATTTTTGGGGCGAGTTTTGCATATATGTTACATTTGTTTTAACTAAACTTGTACTGGTAGCATGGTTGTTTGCTTCTAAGAACTCATACGCCGAAAACGTCAGTACTGACCATTATATATATATATATATATATATATATATATATATATATATATATGTCGCATATATAGTGCTGTATTAATAAAACAGTACTCAATATATATATATATATATATATATATATATATATATATATATATCGCTGTGTTAATAAAACGGTATTCAATGTAATATAAGAGAACTATCAAGTATATATTATTCTTACGGTTTATTTTTTAATATAAATTATCATTTATATTCAAAATATCCCCTTTAATAATTTTTCAAACATTTTAAAATTTTCTTTATATATATATATATATATATATATATATATATATATATATATATATGTATCTATCTATCTATCTATCTATCTATCTATCTATCTATCTATCTATATATATATATATATATATATATATATGTGTGTGTGTGTGTATTACTAACAGTACCTATTTATAGTAAAGCTGCCAATACATTTTAATACAAAATGATCAGCACTCGGTGTTATAGTAGAATTAACAACAATATCATTTTATAGCAAAATAACCAACAATGAATTTTGTCTGTAGTTAAAGGTATAAAATTGCGTTCCAAATATTTAGATTTCAGGATTAAATACCCCATACAGGTGTTGATATGCCGCTAAACAAAATCAACCAAAGAACCAACACGATAAAAACTCTTACATGATATTAATCCATATAACATCTTCCAATTTCTTATAGAAATCAAACTGTATTTCAAAATATAACTTCAACAAAACTACAACATAAAACACACATACCACCGCCTTTAGTAATTATGTCCACACCAACGTATATGCACAAAAGCTAAGTATCATCTACCATGTACCCAATTGTGAAAGCAGAATAACATATATCATATTTTTATTAAAAGCTTACAAGTAAATTACATTTCGGCATTAAATGACACATACGGTGTCGATATATCGTCAAACAATCAAATAAACAAACAAACCATATAAAAACATAGTATTAACTTCGCTTTTAGTGAAACATGTATTAGATAGTGACTGCTACCCAAATACACAACTAAGTATTAAAATATAAAATTAATATGTTCGAACCAGATTTTTTCTTATATTTTATTCTGCAATGTGCATTTAGATATACATTTATCGTAGTAGGTGTTAACTTTACATCAAAATGCATCACCTGTTCAAATTTAATGGAGACGTATGATATCTATATTAAATAAATATTTAAACAAGTATTAAAATACTTATTTATTCCAAATATACGTGTCCGCTTCTGTGTGAAAAAAGAAAGGTTTTGTCTTCTGAAGGAACAGGTGAATTGAAAAAGTCTACATATTTCATATGAAGAACTAATAGATTTATTGTTTTTTATAAGCTTTGTTTTTTTTTTCTTCATCCGGGCAACTTCAACTCTGTAAGCATCTGCGTCGTGTCACCTTTGGCACTAGCATCCTTCTTCCTTTTCATTAATACCTACCAAATTTAGATGGACTATCCGACATCCTTCAATGAATTGCAGACTCCTAATGATGTTCTTACCGAGTCACCTGTCTCGAGAAGAATCCCATAATAGTAACATCTCATTTTAAACTGTTACCGAGTTCTGATAAAAATCGGCTGAAAGAAAGAAGAAATCGATCCCAATGGAGTGTAAATTGGTATCTGTGCTGAAGGAATGACTTGTCCAGTTCGTAAAAGACCGATATAAGCAAATGTCGATGAAGATAATGTGTTTAATTCCAAATAAAAAAAAAAGAAAATCGACTTCATTCGGAATTAAAAAAAAATAACTTGAAGGCAATTTACAGCGAATGATGATTTTAAAAATGCCATCGTGATTGAATATTTCCTGTGCGAGTTGCATAAACAGAAAAGTTAAAAAATGAGACTATATCACTCGGAGTTATAATGAGAAATTTACAGTGCGTGATAATGTTGTTTGCGAGATGATGAAGTTTACAAGAACGCATTGAAACCAATCAACCTTCCAGTATTTATGTAATATATTTGCTCTAATTATAATTTTAATCGATTTTTCTCACGTGAATCATTCAATCATTTCTTTCGTTCTCAATATTATAACGATTATTGTCTTTGTTTATATAACACTTTCATATTTACATCTATCTATCTATATATCTGTCTATCTAATTCTTGTCATTATCTATCTAATTCTCATCATTGTCTATCAATCTATCTCCTTCTCATCATTATCTATCTATCTATTTTATCTATCTATCTATCTATCTATCTATCTATCTATCTATCTATCTATCTATCTATCTATCTCTTTCTCATCATTATCTATCTATCTCATTCTTGACATTATCTATCTATCTGTCTCTCTCTCTCTTTCTCTCTCTCTCTCTCTATATATATATATATATATATATATCACATTATTTATAGAAATATTCCTTTTCTGCTGCCATCTATTTTACCTAATCTATGCTGGACTTGAAAAACTTATTTACCTGTAACATAGCTTTAAGAGAAATATTTCATAAATTTTAACCTTAAATATTTACTTTTAAGGAAACGGCTAATATTACAATTACTATTATTTCTATCTATCTATCTATCTATCTATCTATCTATCTATCTATCTAATGTCTACTTAGGCAATCGTTATTCCCTATTTTTCTATCGTCGGGACCCGGAATACACTTTCTGCAGCCTAAACTTATAAAAACTGTCTTAAAATCTCAAGTGTAAACCTAACCAATATTTGGATATAGACTCAAATATAACAAACCCCAGACATTAAAACGCAAAAAAGTGGCTGATATATCATTAAATTAATTAACCAGACCTAACAAAAATTCTTTAGTGATACATGTGTGAAAAATGACGAGGTTTTTTACGCGAGAGTTGGGGTTTATAAACAATCGCAAACACTGTAAGAATCTGGCATAATTTTAATGTCAAAGGAATATCTGTTCAGAATTAGTTAATAAGATACCTCACAAGAAGTATCCTTGTTCCAGGAGCGGCTAATGAGACACCTGAAAAGAAATGTTTTCGTTACAGAAATCGCCAATGAGATACCTCACGAGAAATGTTTTCGTTCCAGAAGTGGCCAATGAGACACTTCACGAGAAATGTTTTCGTTCCAGAAGTGGCCAATGAGACACTTCACGAGAAATGTTTTCGTTCCAGATAGTGGCCAATGAGACACCTTACAAGAAATGTCTTCGTTCCAGAAGTGGAGAATGGGACACCTCACGAGAAATGTCTTCGTTCCAGAAGTGGCCAATGAGACACTTCACGAGAAATGTTTTCATTCCAGAAGTGGCCAATGAGACACCTCACAAGAAATGTCTTCGTTCCAGAAGTGGCCAATGAGACACTTCACGAGAAATGTTTTCATTCCAGAAGTGGCCAATGAGACACCTCACAAGAAATGTCTTCGTTCCAGAAGTGGCCAATGAGACACTTCACGAGAAATGTTTTCGTTCCAGAAGTGGCCAATGAGACACCTCACAAGAAATGTCTTCGTTCCAGAAGTGGCCAATGAGACACCTCACAAGAAATGTCTTCGTTCCAGATGTGGCCAATGAGACACCTCACGAGATACGTCTTCGTTCCAGATGTGGCCATTGAGAAACTTCACGAGAAATGTCTTTGATTTTGAAGTGGTGTCAATATATCAAACGAGAAATTTCTTTGTTGCTGCAGTGTGTTTTGTCATATCTCGCAGGAAATTGTTTGTTCAGGCTAATGAGATTGCTTACGAGATGTGTATTTGTTCCTGTGCTGGTTGTTAAGTTGTAACACAGGGAATTTCTTTGACTGATGGCTCTGTTCCGATATCCTACAAGAAATGTCTTTTTTTTTTTCCAGTAGCGATTCTTTATATATCCCATGGAAAATATCTGCGGCTGGTGTGATATCTCAGGTGAATTTTTTTTTTTTGTAACTTTTAAGGAGATTCTCGTGGGAAATGTAATCTTTTCTTAGCGTAACTAAAGGGATATCTCCTGGGAAGCATTTTTTTTTCAGTAGAGATTGTTATCTAATGGGGAATATCCTATTTCGTGAAGTGGCTGAAAATATAATTGTCCTTGTAGTTGCATATGAGATATCTTGCAGAAAATATCTTTTTTGCAGGAGCTGGTGTCGAAATATTTCATGAGAAATATCTTCGTTTCCTAAATATCACAAGTAAAATGTCTGCTTCTGTACCGTATATCTCATGGCGAATATTTAATTTCCTGAAGCGTTTAAAAAGATATTTCACGGGAAATATCTTGGTTTCTGTAGCGGCTGATGAAATGTCTCACGGGGAATCTATTCGTTCCAGGTGTGGCTGATGAGGCAGCTTACGAGAAACGTTTTCATCCATGAAACAGATGACGGGGTACATTTTGAGACGGTTCAAAGTACTATTCTAGCGGAGGATCGATTAATATTTCTCGACAGGAAAATACTATAAAATACAGAAAAATCGATCTTTCATTAAAGTAATGAAATGTTTGTTTTGAAATCAATGAGGATGTGCGGGTGTTGTAATCTATAACCTCTCAGAGTGTGAAATTAATGGATCGAGTTCGAATACCAGTCAAGTTCTTTACATTCACTTCCGTTCAAATCCACTTAAGAAAGATCTCTTTCCCCCAGATGTGGATTAAACCATAGAATGCGTCTATAGAAAAAAATCAATTTTATCTCGCAACAATTGTTAATGCAATATTCAGTCAGTCAGTTATGTGGCATACGTGATACACGCTTAAGCGATCATGCATCTTTCGATACATGACTGACGAGACACATTTTTCCCGCAGTAGGTTGCCATTTCTTTTTAAGGTAGACCAGTTGCCATCCAAGGTTATGGAACTCGGTCTGTCCTGCTATTTGGGGAGAGAAGAGGAGGATTGATACCTTTCCCAAATATATTAGCACGTAAGTGAATGTAATGCGCTCAACTGGAATTCGAACTCGGCTTTCCGATTCCTCAATCAGAGCCACTATCCATTCGCTCGCCCTAAAACAATTTATCCCTACAATCCAATATATGTTTTAGCTTCAAAAAACCTACAAAGTTTTGATAAACCTTTACAAAAGCAATAAATTAATACACAGTTGAAATCCGTAGTATGCATCAAAATTTACAAAATATGTCAGCATATTAAACATGATCAAAAATGACGGAGCTGACTTTTTCTTATCCCCAGGGGAACATATATTATCGCCACTAAGCTTAAGGTGTGATTTCAAATTTGGATGAAATGTTAATATTGATTGGTTTTCAATGCAACAGTCAATGCAAATAGAACTCGCTATTAATGCCTTTCGAGATCAGTTTGAAAATCAGGGCAGTTATAAGTTCTCAATGAAGCGAACGCGGTTGGATCAGTTTAAAGCGTGTTTTCGATTAGCATCCAGCAGTTCAAAATCAGATTAAATTATATGACGATTTGTCTTAATTTTCTTTGAGGTGATCTCTTTTGAAAATTTAATCTAATGCAAAAAATAAATAAATAAATAAATAAATAATCGCTTGTAAACTTTAGCTTGTGCTACCATTTTAAGAAAGAATCGTAACTTCGCAACCAAAAGGCGAATGACAGACAAAAGCAGATTCCACATAAATGACAACAATTAGCAGCGAAAATATGCAATAACTAAGCTAATGACAATAGGCAACGAAAATGCTTTAAAGAATATTCAAACAAACAGGTCATATGTAATTAAAATCAGAAGACGACAGTTCCGGGACGTATAATGAAAGCTTCGTTGATTGGTTGATTATGTTTAGTGGCATATCAACAACTCTATGGGTTATATAATTCTGAAATATAGATATTTTGAACACAAGCTTATGGCTTTAACTACGGATAAATAATTATTGTTCGTAATTCTGCCATAAATACATATTTTTGGTAATTTGGTGATAAATAGTTATTGTTCGGAATTTTTCTATACTGTATTGGAAAATTTACTTTAAATAGGTATTGTTGGAAATTTCACGATAAATAGGTATTATTGGTAAATTTACAATAAATAGGGATTGTTGATAATTTTGCTATAAATGACAACATTGCTATATAGGTATTATTGGTAATTATGCAATAAATAGGTATTTTTGGAAATTTTGCTATAAATTGGTACCGTTGTCAATATTGCTCTAAATAGGTATTTTTGCAATTTTGCTAAAATATATAATGTTGGTAATTTTGCTATAAATAGATATTGTTGTCAATTTTGCAATAAATAGGTCTATTGTTGGTAATTTTGCTATAAATAAGTATTGTTGGTTATTTTTTGCTAAATATATATTGTTGATAATTCTGCTATGGATAGGTATTGTTGGTAATTTTGCTATAAATAAGTATTGTTGGTTATTTTTCGCTAAATATATATTGTTGGTAATTCTGCTATGAATAGGTATTGTTGATAATTTTACATATATAAAAATGTGTTGCTGGTATTTTTACTATAAAAACATGCTTTTATACTTTTCTAATCTTTTGTTTTTGTTTGTGAGTTCACTGTTTGCCCATAGCTGGGATTCTAACAGGTGCTAGCACCCATAATCAGGTTGGACCTGGGAACAATAGAAATTAAGAGGTTGTTCCACGCTCCTCGGAATCTCCAATCACTCGGTCTTGTTGCCGCTAAACATATCGATGTAAAAAGCTCCACAGTAAACAAAGAGTAGCCTATATGACGATCAAAGAAGGTCAGATCACTTAAGTTAAGCAACATAGAGAGTGGACAGAACATAGATGGTTGACCACTTATGAATGCCAGGTGCTGGAAGCTTGGACATGCGGCTGGTATAATGGATAATGACTCGGAGTTGTTAATCGGAGAGTCTACTTCCAATTCCCGTTGGCTTTGTTACATTTGCTTAGTGTTGTGGATTCCGAGGAGAAATTCGGTCTCCAGTGAATGACAAACGCAAGAATTAAATATAAGAAATTAAATGTATTTACACAATAATACAAAGGGTAATACTGTTAGTAAATCCAGGAACGCGGTTAGTAGCAATAACATATAGATATATACAGTCTCGAAGTAGGACTTCCTTATAGTCTACGTGCTTGTAACTGACTTCTACAAGCGGTTACCTCACAGTATTACTCTACCTCCAACTCAATCACAATCTCTGTTCACTCTCTCTCTATATTCTGACTGACTCTGGATATTTAACGGCAGCAGTCCAAGTAACACTCTGGTCGAGTCCATTTTTATAAAAAAGGGGAGGACCCCATAAAACTTACACACAAATTACATTATGAATTCAACCCCCCCCCACAGCTAATTAGAAATACTTCTATCATTAAATCATAACTATCTGAAAAAGAAAAAAATTCTTTCAATCTAAAAAGTTTTCCTTGCTTTAAATAATCTGCAAATGTTTTATAAGCCTTAGAAAACAAATCAATCAAATAATAGCGACAAATGATAGGAAGCTGTAGAGACCCGTGATCGCCTACGCCCTGAAAGAGAACCAATATAACGGGTGGTATATTTTATACTTCACATTAACCGTTCTTCAATTAATGTATAATGATTACAGAGTTATTTTATTGACATTATTTCAAGGTTACTGAATATTTTCCATACGAATACAATAATAGAGGCACGAATATTTGAAATATGCATAACGATTTTTTTTTAAATGCATTAGTCGTACGCAGAAATAAGTTCAACCACAACTTACTGAAAGAGAATATTTACTTAGACGGAAAATTATTGAGAGTGCTGCAATCGAATCTTGCCAAAATGTTGAGCTACGCCCATGATTTTTTAAAAAAAATTATCACTTCCTTAAATAAATACGCATTTCCCAAGCCAACATACGTGACCATAAAAAATAATAGAAAGCAGGCAAATGAAATCCTTCTATTATTTACAATTAAAAAATGCCGAAATAATTATCAAACTAACGAAAAATAATAAATATTAATTACATGAACAAAAAGTATATATATATATATATATATATATATATATATATATATATATATATCATCTCTCTCTCTCTCTCTATATATATATATATATATATATATATATATATATAATAATAATAATAATAATAAAAAAAGGCTTAAACACTAATATTAACATTAGTGTTTAAGCCTTTTATTATATGCTTACTCTGTCCTGGACATTGAGTTCTACCTGGATTCTTCCTCTCGGAATTTTTTATTCAAAAAATATACATGTATGTGTATGCACCTATGTATATATATCTATATATTTTGCATATGTATGTGTATATTTACCACTAATATTATATCTATCTATCTATCTATCTATCTATCTATCTATATATGTGTGTGTGTGTGTGTGTGTGTATAATAAATGCGAATGTCTGTGAAAATGTGTCAGATTTACTCCTAGAGGCCGTAGCCCAGCATATCATACCATTTTGGAATCAAGCCGATTCCTTAAGCAAATTAAAAACATTCCGAGCCGGATCCAGACCAGTAATCCTGAAATTTTGAATTCCTAAGTTTTTATTACTGCTATTGTTTTCGGCGATTATTTACGTGAATTTTGCGAGGAATTCTTTGTACGATAATAATTTTTATGAGTTCCAAATAGTTTTGGGAATAAGAGGAATTAATTGCGAAATCCAGAGAAAGTCACCTATGAAATAAAATTAATTGATTGCACGGAAAGTAAGGATGGGGGTAGATCAAATTGTTTTTAAATTAAATGGCGGCAGAAGAATTATCGCTGAAAGCTAAGCTTAAACAGTAATGCAATACTTAAATGCATAGATCAATTTTGTGTTCTTCTATAGTTTATTGTTGACTATTGCATCTACTCCTACCAACCTATTGCGATGAAGGCCCAATCAACAACCCTCCTCAGGAGCTAACTTAAATGGCGCCTCGGAGAGCGGCTTTTTATATATATATATATATATATATATATATATATATATATATATATATATATATATATATATATAATAAGTAGGAGGATTTGATAATTATATTTAATTGAGTCTGATAGAAACCTCAACAGGAAATAGAGGAAGCACTGGACGGCCGTTTCGTCCTATAATTGGGACTCATCAGCAGTGCGCATCCACCACCAAGTATCGAAACCCTGACAGTTGGGTTGTCAAGCGAACAACTGTACCAAATGGGCCTCGGTAACGAAGAGATTCCTAATCAGACTCAACTAGCGCCGCTCGCTCACATATTCCGTGGCGGAACTCTACTGAGTTCTCTGTAACCGTAGGACTGTGCCCCCGGGAGCCACGACTACTCTCACCAAGCCGCGCCGACTGGAGCATTAGAAGCCGGTTCAAGCGAAGATAAAGACAGATAATAATAAGTAGGAGGATTTGATAATTATATTTAATTGATTCATTGAGTCTGATAGAAACCTCAACAGGAAATAGAGGAAGCACTGGACGGCCGTTTCGTCCTATAATTGGGACTCATCAGCAGTGCGCATCCACCACCAAGTATCGAAACCCTGACAGTTGGGTTGTCAAGCGAACAACTGTACCAAATGGGCCTCGGTAACGAAGAGATTCCTAATCAGACTCAACTAGCGCCGCTCGCTCACATATTCCGTGGCGGAACTCTACTGAGTTCTCTGTAACCGTAGGACTGTGCCCCCGGGAGCCACGACTACTCTCACCAAGCCGCGCCGACTGGAGCATTAGAAGCCGGTTCAAGCGAAGATAAAGACAGATAATAATAAGTAGGAGGATTTGATAATTATATTTAATTGATTCATTGAGTCTGATAGAAACCTCAACAGGAAATAGAGGAAGCACTGGACGGCCGTTTCGTCCTATAATTGGGACTCATCAGCAGTGCGCATCCACCACAAAAATCGGGCCTGACAGTTGGGTTGTCAAGCGAACAACATACCAACTGTACAAAATGGGCCTCGGTTTCGATATGTTGTTTCGATACTTGGACAACTGCTGATGAGTCCCAATTATAGGACGAAACGGTCCAGTGATTCCTCTATTTCCTGTTGAGGTTTCTATCAGACTCAATGAATCAATTATATATATATATATATATATATATATATATATATATATATATATATATATATATATATTAAATAAAAAAAACAGACCACTTTAAGGTTCCATGTAATAAATTATTTCACCACA
>CAHIKZ030002223.1:1550000-1572500 GCA_903632075.3 Acanthosepion pharaonis | reverse complement strand
TATTAGTGAATATACGTTGATAACACAAAATATACTTATACCTCTGTTTCATAACACAGAGCACTGTATTTATAACACCTGATGAATAAATATATTTTCGTACGTGAAAGTATTTCTGCGTGTGTTCCTATATATATATATATATATAAATATGTGCATGTGTGTGTGTTTGCGTATGTAAGGATAAATATATAGTTATACGTTATGTTATATTCAGGTGTAAAGTGTTCAATATGAGACACCGATCGTATGTAAATATAAAAGTGGATATTGGCGTCAACACCGAGCGGGGAAAGTCAGATGGCTTGAATATTTGGCTAAATCATTAAATAGACTGTCCAATTTATTATAATATATATATATATATATATATATATATATATATATATATATATATATATATATATATATATATATTGCATGAATCATTCATACAAAAAACAAATATAGAGGTTAATGATTTAAATGGCGAGAATCATTAACCTCTCTATTTGTTTTTGTATGAATGATTCATGTAATTATAAATTGAACAGCACCACAATCGATATATATATATATATATATATATATATATATATATATATATATATATAAAAAAAAAGAGGTTGTAGTGGTTCCAACGAGCGAAAAGTATGTATATTAAAAAGAGAGGTGCCGCAAACGTTTTTGGTTGTAATGTTTTTTTTTTTAGAAAAAAATATTATGCTTTATTTTATGGAAAATAAAGCATAATATTTTACACTTATTTCTGTGGGTTTCTTTATCCTGTTTTTCTTCGCCTAATATATAATGAAACTATTATCAACTTATATGATTAAAATTTTCGTTTTAATATATTAAATAATATTATTTTTAAACATTTTTATCTTTGTATATTTGCTCGCTTAAGTTATAATTTAATAAGTGGTTAGCATTTATTTAATGATACTTTAAGTCTTAAATATTTATTGGTTGTGGTATCTGATTATCTAGGTTATTGTCTGTGGATGTGTGTACGTGTATTTATCGGTGTCTATGTGTATGTAGTGTGCCTTAACATTTAATTGTGTGTGTGTGTGTAGGTGTTGGTTTCCCCTTTTCCTTTTGTCATAAAGGGCTGTGGAGATATTCCTGTCTCGTCGCTTTTTTGTGTGTATATATATATATCTAAATATGTCTGGGTGCTTATGTATTATAATCTGATTGTGTTTTTGTTGTTTTGCGCGTGAGTTTAAGAACACATTCACACACTTTAGAATAAAAAATATATATACATGTATTGTCAAATGACCGGATATATTGCAGCGTCTTGTCGAACGTAGCTTCAACGAAGAAATAAATTGAATAACATATGTCTTTTCTTTTGTCTGTTCTTTTCTCAATAATTTTATAGTTTTTAAACTTAATAGTGATTAAATTTGGATTTTAAAATTGGCAGTTTTTAATTTTAATATTAAATTTTATCATATAATTTTATAATTATTGTTTAGTATAAATTCTTTTTAATATCACCCGTATTTTAAAGATCTGAATAGTTATTAAAACATGATTTCGTTGTCAAGCTTTTGAATCTTTCTATACTTGGTTTTTGATTGGTTATTCTAGCTTTTGTAACAATGTTTCTCCCCTAGTGAAGGATCGTTAATTAATTTGAAACTTTTAAAACCATTTATTTTATCTTCAACATCATCCCTTGATAAGACACCGAGGGTGTTGAAACAAAATGGCTATTTTTAGTGATTTTATAACATATATATGTTATAATATTTTTTATAAATAATAATTATATATATATATATATATATATATATATATATATAAATAATAATTATATATATATATATATATATATATATATATATATATAATTATATATATATATATAATTATATATATATATATATAGTATGCATTAGGTAAATTGTTTCCATTTATATTTTTAATTTCGCGTATGTGCTTTGTTTTGGATTTTGGCGACTGTAGGACCAATTGGTAACCGTCTGTGAGAAAAAGAACGTCACACAATTCCTTCCGCCAGAAATTTGGAAACGTCATGCTGTACTGCTTGGTATTCGCTACGAAAGCTACACTGCGAACATTTCAGAGTGTTTGGGTGTCAATATGAGGACAGTGCAGAGGATTCGGAAAGAGGTGGATGAGTCTAATGTTGATTACGAAGGTACCGCATCTCAGAAAACTCAGTCTAATCGTTCTCATCACACAAATTTGTTGGTGAGGGCTTCAGAGTCAACACGGGGGCCTACATGAAGTGCCTCTGAAGAGGTAGTGCTGTCAACAGAGTGGCTGGTGTGAGTGCCTATGTTTCGGCAACAAGACTCTGCACCATGTGACACAAGCAGGAGAACCCAGTCATATCTATCAGACAATTTACATCTGGCCAGACTCCAACCCCCTTGATTACATGTGGAGCGCAATTGAGCGAGAGACCAACAAAGTTCCTTGTGACACAAAAAATTCAACTGAATGCAAAGATTCTGTCATAATTCACCATCTTAAACAAGGAAACCGTCCAGAAGCGTTGCAGAAGATTCCACAGTCGTCTGGAGGCCCTTTACTCTTTAATACTTCAAGATATTTTTGTGTAATATCGGTATATGTATATCTGTTAAAATGAGATGTCAGTGTTATTTCCATGTTTGCGTAATTTAGTCGTCAATTTATCAATCGCAAGTTGCACACACGCACACGCACATATTAAATCTGACATTATTATATATTATATAGATTATATATACAATATATATATTATATATACAATATATATATTATATATAGATTATATATGCAATATATATATCTATATCTATATATATATATATATATATATATATATATATATATATATATATATATATATATAATATATATATATACACACATATATATATATATATTAAATCTGACAAAGCCCTATCCATAATTCTCAATAGCACACACGCACACACACATATTAGATTTGACATTATAATATATATATTATATATACAATATATATATATATATATTATATATAGATTATATGTGCAATATATATATATATATATATATATATATATATATATATATATATTTATATATATATATATATATATATATATAAAATCTGACAGAGCCCTATCCATAATTCTCAATAGCATTACGCAAGATGAAGTGTGATTGGCATGTTCTTTTCGGAGCGAATATTCCTTCAATAATGTTGATTTTTTTAATAATGTAATTATATACACTGTGTGTGTCAAGTAATAGATTATATTATAGAGAAAAACAAAGGTATTCGATAGAAAGTTATTTGCTCACATGTTCAACATGGAGAAAAAGAAGAAATATTTATTCAGTAAAGCCTCCCTGAACCTGCAGGATTTACTCGTACGCCATCGGCCCGCAGCATGTTTTTATCGTCCAAAATGGCCATAGATATCTACCTTCAACGCGACTATGATATTGTAATACCGTTGATTATTTTTACACTTAACGACTTCTGATACATTTTAGACTAAGACATTCAAATGAGGATAGCTCGGAGGCCACCTTAAGGTGATGGGTAAGATGTTACTGATTTTCTACTAATGGCTACTGAGTTATGTAGGATCAGTTGAAACAGTGGAACAGGCTAAACGACGCATTTGGTCTACTGCTTGGCCACTGTATTTAGAAGCTAAATGAATGGGGTTGCATTGTTTTAGAGGACCTCTGCGATGAAGTGGGGTGGAATAACATGCCTCACGTTGCATGACGATTGCATAAATGTGAACTTCATGCGCATCAACGTGATTGTCTCCGTGGAATCTGTCTTTTCACCTGGCCATTTTCAAGAAGCTGGATATCTTGAATTTGCTGTGGTTGGTGGTTAAGTCTTCATTCATTTTAATTTCCTGTGACATATGGCAATTTACAACGCTAATGCTCCCCGATGCGTCTGAAAGAAACAGAAACATTCAAAATTTAGCGGACGCCATTTAATATTATGTTAGGTCATATCCAATTTATGACCTGCAGAAATGTTAATTCTCGAAATACATGGCAATCATTGTACATATACAGGCTTTGAGAAAAAGAAGTTAAACATCCTCAATGGACATTCAGTTATGCATTAAATAATAAAACAACTAAAGATTGGCATCAATCAGGGCTTTAATATTTAGTTTATTTAATATTTACGTTTATTATTTATGTTTAATATTTACGTTTATTTAGTAAAATAAACGTAGAGAAGCGGATGTTAAACCTAAGACGTTCAACGAGATAATGTCGTAAACTGGTTTGTACGCATGAAGCTCTACGCATTTGTTCTGGTTGAAAATAAGAAATTGTAATAAAAAAAAAAAAAGGTCTTTCAAGGCGGGTCCTCTTTGTGAAGGTTAAACCTGGTGGAACTAAGGAATGTAGTTGATCCTAGCACTTTTCATCGATGTAGCGATAGAGTAGTGAGAGACTCGCAAGATCCCGCCTGTGAGATAGATTATGGGAAATAATTCGTCTCCCAAAAGGACTCGGAGGAGCTTTCGTACTCTATCAAGAGCGGAAAGTGAAGACCGGGTATCTCCCGCCCAAATATGCGAATAGTATGCCATTTTCGGCCTGATCTCCTTATTTTAAACGTAGATGAGTCAGATATACTTACTGAAGCGATACAGCGAGCTAATAATTTTATCTCTATCTTTAGCGATACACCCTATTCTTTTATTGTACTTTCTTCTCTCTAAAGTATTTTCATTATCTTTCACTCACAGCAATCCCTTGTATCTTAGTGGAATTATCACCTTTCTTGTGGTGCAAGGATGGAAAAAAAAGGATTAACGGCTTCTTTGAGCTGTCTCTAAATGTAATCACGCCTCGAAGTGAGAAAATGATTTTATGTTGATTCATAAGAGTAACCACTGTCTGATTCCAGACACCATTTTCTCCCATCATGTGGAAGAGAAGAGGTTTAGCAGTTACTGCCTTCCCATGGTTTTCCAGATTTATGAAACTGGTTACCATGGGAGAGCAGCTGATAAACAAGAAGACATGCATAACGCATATGAATAAGTATATACAGAACAAAATAATTTTGAATTCCTCATATTCCAGATTGAAAACAAAATACAAAGTGGTACGACCCAACATTTCAAAATTGAAAATTTAGCTTCTCTACGCCTTTAGGATATCTTTTCTTAACATAGTTATAATCGACGTTTCTGTTTATATTTACTTACTTATATATACCCCACATAAATATAATAACACCAATAAGAACATTATTTTAGTCTGATGAAGTCCTTTTAAAGGACGAAACGTGTTACATCAAATTTTGCATTTTGTAATTATAATACCTAATATTTGGAACTGTTCAACTCAGTTTATTAATTAGTAATTGTACGTTAATCAAAAGAGGATGAACTGAAGGTGGCTGATAGAGGAATTGGCGAGCCGAGTTCGAATTCTGGTCGAGGTTATTATATTCACTTACTTGCTTGGGAAATGTATGTATCCCTCTCTTTCTCCCCCAGCTATGAGTAAATAGCAGGACTGATTGTGTCCTAGAGCCAGGGATGTCAACCATTTTAAGGGAAGGAGAACTCTTGATAGGGTTGGTTTTCGTCAGGCTGTCACAAAAAATTTTTTTAATCATATTTTATTTATCTTAAATCAAACAGAAATTCAAAACGAAATTACTGAATAGATTCTCATACTGGAACATATAGATTTTAAAATATTTTTATTGAAAGTAGATTGACTTGGTTTTCTAATTTTTTCGATATTAAGCAAAATTAACGTTTACAATGTCAAATAACGATAACGTTTTCCCCTGTCCTTGTTCTATTCCCTCTTCATTAATCACCATAATATTACTTAACAATTTAGACATGTCAGTTCATTATGAGATGTGCTCATAATAACCGTACGAATCTATGCTCCTATTAAAACATAATGGCTGGCCTTTCGTATCCGACGATGTCTGTCTATAAAAGCGGGTAGTAATACCTATTCTGCCACATTTTTTTTTGTTCAACACCCACAGATCAAAATTGTGGTTTAGGCTGAAACTATGCTGAGCGGATCTTTATTACAGTTTCTGGGAGAGAGCGTTTTCAACAGTCTGAACAAGGTCAGCACGTCCAAAATCTCGGTCATGATGACTTCCTGCTAGCACAACAAACGACGGCTTCCAAATAGTTCCGTCAACCTAATTTCACTCATAAGTTTTCGGTCAACCCATGGTATAGTTTTCAGGCACTTCCTAAAAAGTGCCGCTCGCTGGAATCGTCTTCCGAGATCGATAAAATCTAGAAGTTACCTTCCTAACAAACTGACTATGGTGAGATCCGAACCTGAGTCTCATGGTCAGAAAGCGAATATTCTAACCACTTGCCCAAAATAAATAATAATAAAAAAAATGCCTAACAGATTTTCAATGCATTTTAACATATCACACCACATTATGTAACTAATAAATAATGTTAATTGTAGCCAATGCCATGTTTCTATGGTTTCCGCTTGCAATTTTTATCCTATAAATGTATTTCTTCTTCTGATTTAAAATGTAAATCCTGAACTAAAAATGGCGGGTGTTTTCCAATTTAATCTATTCAAGTCACGCACCGCTATATTTAACGGACGGAAAGGGACGTTTGTATAAGAAGTAAATAGAGATTATCCCCCTCCCCAAATCCTCGAGCGTGAATTGGCTGTATGTTAGACTTTCTTCTCGAGCGAAAGACGTAACTTGTCAAAATAGTGTTGTGAATCAGCAAGTGATTTGCAGTAAATAAACAGCTGTCATTTTCAGTGGTAGGGTGTCAAGGAATATGGACGGCGATATCACAAAAGAAGAAGATAAAAAGAGCAATCAAATCCTCTTTCCCATGGAAGTGCTGGAAGAAGAATTCAAATGTAATATTGATCTTTTGTAGGTCGAAGGATAAAACGGTAGATGGCTATAAGATCTGTTTGACTAAAAGGCGAGAGATATTCTGCACGTTGTCTTACATCGCATAAGCCAAAATCGATACTGTCCCACATGAAAGAATATTATTATTGATTATTGGAGTGAGGAAAGTTAAGAGACAAAGAGGGAGAAACAATGAGACAAGTGAAAGAGACGAAAAGAATTTGATAATTAAAAAGAAGAAAAATCGAAAAGTTAACACGGAGATTAAATTTTTTTTAGTTTATTGATTGAATCGTTTTTACGGTTCATCAACCATTTGCAGATTATTTAAAACTGTAAAATATTTTTATTTTGTTAGAGGTTTTTGGAGATAATATTGATTCAACGACGTAAGTTCTACTAATTAACCCATAGCTGGGAGAGAGCAGATGGATTCACTTATTTCGCAAAGGTAAGTTACTTTAAGGAACCCGAATGCACGGATTAACAATTCCGAGAGTTTATCCATTACACCACCCGCACTCTCAAACTTACAGCATCTAGTCTTCCCAGGTAGTCACCAAAACTGTCGAGAGAGAGAGAGAGAGAGAGAGAGAGAGAGAGGGAGAGAGAGAGATTCTTTAAAAGATTAAGATACAAGATATAAATCAAGGGGGAGCAAGTGATGTATATGGAGGGTGAGAGGGGAGAATGGACAGTAACAAAGAAAAAGTAAGAGAAAGAGGGGTATAAAATTTGTTATGAAAGACAAATATAAGAATTGGAGATGGAATATATACATATATATATATATATATATTTATATATATATATATATATATATGTGTGTGTGTGTGTGTGTGAAAATATATAGAAAATAGGAAAGAACTCGTTAGGTAAATAATCCAAAGTTCTTTAGTATTTTTGTTATCATTCAAAAGAAAAACAGTGCTCGATACAAAAGTAGAGCCTAAATATAAGTAATTATTTAATAATATGATTCCATCGTTACATAAGAGTTTTCATGTTTCAAAACAAGAGCCGAAAACTTCAATATAATTATTTGAATTAAATAATTAATTCAATTGATTCAAATAATTATGTTGAAGTTTTCGGCTCTTGTTTTGAAACATGAGAACTCTTATGTAGCGATAGAATCATATTTTAAATAAATAATTATATATATATATGTGTGTGGGGGGAAGGATAAGAAAAATTAAAATGACTTCGATTATGCGAAATGCAGAAAATAATATATGTGAGGGAATATATATCTGAGAATGAGAAAAGAATGTGACAATATATAAACGTCTTAATTCATTATATATATATATATATATATATATATATACAAATGAGAGAAAAACATATATATATATATATATATATATATATATATATATATAAGAGAAAAAGAGATGGAGTAAAAATCCAAATTTCGTACCATTTAGTTCTTAAAAAGTGCTCAATACAAATAGAGCCAAATATTATGATAATATATTTATTCTAGTAAATTAAAATAAACCATTTTACGTCGCTACATAAAAACCTTCATGTTTCAGTACTAATGTTGTACTTCTTCAGGCGATGGTAGATAACTTGTGATAAAAGTGATTTATTAGGAAAATTTAAAAACGAATCTTTACCTCTTTTCGGAAGTTACAGTGTGGCATAAGGTCAGAATTAAAAATATACATATTGGTATGTCTAGATTAACCAATTATGCGTTAAATCTTCGCTAAAATATAAGAATAAGGTCAGAGATTGGAGGTGGGCAGGTTATTTTTATATGTCAATAAAACTGATGCTTAGACATGTCATCCAACGGTGCTGGGGAACATTGCAGCGAAAATGTATTATTTATGCATCCAAGTATGATTTGACGATTTGTTGAAGTAGACATAAATTTGTCAGAAACAGATATTTTTTAAAAAAAGAGTTATTATTATATATCACCCAAATTTAATCACCTTCCATCCATCCATAATCAAACACATAACCTCCTCCATATAATATAGAATTAGTAATAACTATTCCAGTGAAGATTTATTTTATAAACATAGCAAATTTTACAGTACTGCTTTAAAAATAGTGGCTATAAGTGACCTGACATTAAATATAATAAATATAACAATGTTAGTAAAAAAAAAAAAATGAAAAAAAAATTATTGGATACACAAAAGCATTTAAAAAATGGTTAGTACTAATTTAGGACAGAAGTTTCTCAATTTAAATGAGAAACACTTATCCAGAAATAATCCCCTTAGTGAGATTTTTGATAAAAATACACTTAAATTAAGCTATAGTTGTACAGATAACCTTGAAAAAAAGTATTAAAAAACACAAAATTTTAAATCAACACATACGTCTAAGTAGCAATAGCCATTCGAAAGCAACAAACAATAATGGTATCAACTTCTGTAATTGTAGAAATCATACGCACTCTCCATTACAAAATAGGTGTCAAACAGATTCCCTTGATTACCTAACTACTATTTCATCTAGAGAAAATCCAACAGTTAAAAAAAAATTATATCAGTATACCAGTAATTCCTGGGTGTTATCAACACATGTTATCTTTCAGCAACAATGAGTAGTGTAGCAGAACGTCCCTTTCTAAATATTTTTGGCAGTAAAAAGTAGTTAACAAAACTCTTATGGTAAAATGTAAAATATTAAGAATAAATAGAACTTTTATAGGATTACTTCAAGTTTCCTAAAATAAAGATCTTTTAGACCAAAGAAATGAATTAACTGCTTTATGCCGGCATTGTCTACCCTTAGTCTTAAAATATAGTTATTTTTTTCATATATTACAATTGTACAGCCATTATTTTATTAGTAGATAATGGTTCACTCAACATTTATTTGATTTATTTAATATTGCCAGGTTTTACTATTACTATTCAGTACAATTAACAACCTATATAGATGTTTCTACATTTTTAATTTTACCTATTGCCCCCTTTAAGAAGCATCCTGATTACATTAAAAAGATTTTTTAAAAATCGGTTTCTGATAGATTTATGTTTACTTCAACAAATCGGCAAATCATACTTAGATACATGCACAATAGATTTGCCGGTGCAATGTCTTCTAGTATCGTTAAATGCCATGTTTAAGAATCAGGTTTCTTGACATGTAAAAATAACCCACACACCTCCATCTTCGGACCTTATTTTTATATTACAGCTTAGATATGACATTTAATTGGTTAATTTAGATATACTCATAAGTATCCCCATTTAACTTCCGAAAAGAGGTAAAGATTTGTTTTAAAATTTCCCTAATAAATCCTTTTTATTGTAATTTATTATAATATGTATATATATAAAAATTATTATCATTATATATATATATATATATATATATATATATATATATATATATTTGTTATTATTATATATATATATAATTATAATATATATATATATATAAAGAAAACTATATATGATGGTAAATATTGGCTTATATTTAGATATGAGGATGATTGTATGTACACGTGTGCGAGTACATAATTGGATGTATATAAATGTGTATATGGACTTACATATGGATATGCGAATTTATGTGTATATGAATATACATGTGTATATGTGTATATATATACATATATATATGAAAATTTCTCCGATTTAACCAGTAGAGAAGACAATATTTATGAATAAAAATGACAATAGGAAAACTAGTACTTGCTGACGCGTTTCGTCCAATGTGGACTTTATCAAAGCAAAATACGAAATTTTCGTATTTTGCTTTGATAAAGTCCACATTGAAGCAATTACCAGTTTTCCTTCTGTCATTTTTATTCATATGCACACATATATATATGTGTGTGTGTCTGTGTGTGTGTGGACGCGTGTGTAAATATGTATATGTGTATGTATTCATAAATTTAGATAGATATATGTGTATATATATCGATTCATGTATATGGGGTTGCATATATAAAAATGTATTTACGAATTTATAAATGGGATATGTATGAATTTATGTTTAGGATATAGTTGTATGCATATATATGTATACATGGGTGTATGTTTATATATATATATATATATATATATATATATATATATATATATATATATATATATATATATAGATAGATAGAGGGAGAGAGAGAGTTCTAATGAAAGGACATAAATTTTTTTATTAGCTCTTTATTACCTTTTAATCTTACTTTCTCTTTAAATAATTTCTAATTAGACTTGAGAGATTGGAAATCTTACTCATGTGGAGATAATCTCAATTTAAATTGATCACTCCTTAACCATTATTCATGATGTTAAAAATATTAAAATTAAAAATATTTAAAAAAAATTTAAGCATGTAACTCCCGTTAACTTTAAAATTTAAGAAAAAATATAAACATGTATAAAGATGGATGCGCGTGGAGATATGTAAATGTATATGTAAGTATTTGTATATGTAAGTATTTGTATATGTATATGTTTATATACCGATGTATATCGATACATGTGTATGCGGTTATATATGTAATTGTACATGTATATGAATATATGTGTATGTGTTTTTACGTAAATATATATGTGGTGTATGTATGAAAACCAGTATTTTTTTTACTATTACCTTCAAATCTTACTCCATCTTGATTTGAAACCTAAACTTTAATTAAGAAATATTACCCATCTAATAATAGCTAAAAATTAAATTCATGAATTAGACTCTAACTGATAAACATTTTACCTTAACAAACATTCACCATATTAAAATATTACTATTAGTAATTTTTAATATTTTATTGTTGCTTATTAATATAGTATTCGGCTTATATTAATTCCCTAAGCATTAAATTTAATTTCTTTGTGGATTTTTTAAAGATTTAAATTACTATCAAACGTTAAAATCTGTTTTTATCTAAATTGCTAATACTATAGCCCCCACTTTCTCTAAAAACTCTACGTACATCTCTTATCTCCTATCTCTTTACTTCCCCCTTCTTTTCTTTTTCCCATTTTTCTTTTCCCTCTTTTTTCTCTTTTTTCCTTTTCCCATATCATTTCCGTTGAGTTGACCAATAAGTCAATGTCTGCTCCTTACCCCGTCCTTACTCAATATTTAGTATTATAATAAAAAGAAATAGAAAAATAAATTTTAAAACTCTCCCTCCCCTCTCTAAACTCGATCATGTCTCTCACATTATTCCTCACCACCTTCTATGTCAACTTATATAAGCTTAATACTACCCGTCAAAAGTGTAAATTTTAAATTCATTTTTCTTTTCACCTTTTGAAAGTGAAGTCTGAAGATCCAGAGAAAAATAAAATTCTTTGGGGAAATAAATTATTACAAATGGAGCCTTAAAGTGGTTTGTTTTTCTTTAAATTAAATTACACACACACACACACACACACACACACACACACACACACACACACACATATATATATATATATGTATTTATATATTGGCGATTTTAACAATTTTTCAAAATAATTCGTCATGTCTAGACATACAAACTTCAACAAAATACAGAAAAGCACTGGACGGCCGTTTCGTCCTGTTCTTTGGACTCATCAGCAGTGCGCATACACTATTGAGAATCGAACCCGAATCGTTACGATACAATGTAAGCATCATAGCACTGTGACGGCAGGCCTCATCGACGAAGATGGGATTAAGTAATTAGACATAATATAGCGCAGCTAATCCCATTTCAAGTAGTGATACTCATCCAAGTATGCTTAATACACAGGCCCCAAGAGCAACGACTTCTTTCACCAAGTCGCTCCATCAAATAGTATTAGCTGCGCTGTTATTGTGTCTAATTACAAGGGGTTACTGAGTGTGAAAGAATGAGGAAAATGAAACAAAAATATTAACGAGAGAGAATAATAAAAGAACAGAAATATAAAAAGATATCAGAAGATAACGATTGATATTGTATTTAAGGATTTTGAACATCAAAGTTAGCTGGAAAGCGAGAAAGTTCACAAGCGAGACGTACGCGGGAAGAAAAAACAATTGTCAGCATAGAAGTTACGGCTACAACTAGCCAATTCATCTGTAAAATGATAAAACTTTGCTGTCAATCTAGTACTGCGTTTAAATTCGTAAAGTCGAGGTGCAAAAGAGGAAAGCTTATTAGAACCATTAGCATGACGATATTTATAAAAAAGGCGGTAAGAAACAAATATAACGAGAGATGTATAAAAAGAAACTTGAAAGTTTTAAATTAATTAATACAGAATTATTGTGCCACAGCGAGAGACAGAAAGATATAATAAATAGGAAAAAAAGAAATATTTAAACAACTTATTGATGTTGACAGAGAAATAGTTTATTAGATAACGAAGTACCAGCAGGGATATCCGGTGTTTTTCCCTGGCCAACACAACTTCAAATATAAGAACTCAAGATATATATGTTCTTTAATGGATTCGAATAAATAATCAGGGATTTGGGAGTGTAATTGATCAGGAGGTATCAGCTATATCTATTGAGAGCAGTATGAAAATTTGCAATAATAAAAGCTAATTTGCAATAATAAAAAGTTAATAAAAACTGTTCCAATAACTTGAACCGATTTTAAACGTGACTTAAGCGTCTATTTATTTTTTTGTTTTTCTTTCAGATTCAACAACTTGTCTTTGGCATTTTAAACAATGGAAAGATTAACAATCAAACAACGTGTTAAAGTTATCGAAGCCTATGACGAAAATGGGCGTTCAAGCAGAAATGCAATGAGAAGTTCCCAGGTCGCATCATCTCTCGAAAGAGCGAAGTCAATTGGCCACCACAATCGTGCGACTTGACGCTTTTAGATTTCTTCCTTTGGGGTTATCTCAAAAGTAAGGTCTATGCCAACAAGTCAACAACAATTCAAAAGCTGAAGGATGAGATAATAAGGCATATTGGTGAGATCGAGGAGCAACTATGCAGAGACATCATCAAAAATTTTGACCAACGAATGGGGGTGTGCCGCCGAAGACTTGGCGGACATTTGGGCGATATTATTTTTCATACACAATTGCCATGACTTAACTAACATGATCAAATAGAGAAATAAATAAAATTTCACCAATAACACTGATTTATTTACTGTTGACTTTCTTCCGTCATAATTAAACACCTTTAGAAGTAGATTGCCATATACATTTGCTTAAAATTTCTCAGGAAGCCACAGACATTGCATTGTACAGTAGTCTGTATACAGAGTTTCCAACCTTTGGCGAAACAACTTTGAATAAAAATATAACTGTTACTAATCTCTGGAGGCAAGCCTTAAACAGAAATATCACCAATATATGGTGACATGAAGTCAAAGTGTTAATATTGTTAGAAATAACGGATCTGTGCTATTTTATTCGGTCGAGCTATAGCTCGGACACTCATGAGCCTATCACGCCAAACATCACGAATCTGCATCGAGGTTGGAAGGTCATTAGGGTGGCATCCTGTGTCGTAACATAAATCATCAATGTAGATGGTTGCTGGGCGGTCAACTTCTCTTGACCAATTGTTAGCGATAATCATACTGAAGCCTTGGCGGACATTTGGGCGATATTATTTTTCACACATAATTGCCTTGACTTAAATAACATGATCCAGTAGACAAATAGATAAGTTTTTTATCAATAACACTGATTTATTTTACTGACTTTGATCCAAAACACCCCTTTACTTTCGATCTTCGATAGCAGGACACTTCATAAATAATCCGATTTGTTTTCTTTTTTCAATCCGATGTTTTTTTTTCCCAGTATTTAGCAAAGCATTTTCGAATTACCACCCGACACTGCTTGATACTATATATGTTTCGACAAAGCAGCCTTCCCTTTGTAAGCAGGAGAAATGTCGACTGAGTTTAAATGTAATATGTCTGGGATTTCTACTGCTGATTATCTGGTAGGAATTTTTTCATCCCAATTTTTTAGACGCTCCGTATATATTTATATGTTTTATCGTCGATTGGTTCTGATGAGTGACGAGTGATAACCGGTTATCTTTTTTTGTTTTATTTAAATATTATTATATTTTTTGATTCGCCAATTTTCGCTGAGTATTTTTTTTCTTCTCCTTCGACTTCCTTCCGCTTTGTTTTATACATTTTCGTATATATCTTTATATAATTTTGAAATTTCCATTTTTAAAGCATACATAGAACGTAACAGTTACTAAAAACTATTGCAAAAAAAAAAAAAAAGTAAAAAAAGAAGAGTGATGTTATTTTGTTGACGAGGGATTCTGGTTTAGATTGAAGGTTATGTCACTAAATATCATCCCGGCAATGAGGTGGCTAAGTTCTTTACTAGACGTAACATATATCCGGAATTACTTATATCCGGGATAAAATCCACATGTATGGTGTACCAACTGAGGATCGAAATCACTATTAATAGTTAAACTGACGTCTTGCTAAACTTTAACCCACGCTGAAGTAGGTCTTCTGGTTACACTTTTGCTTCCTGCACTGTGTGCCAGTATGAAACAATTGTAGATTGATTCAAACCTAAAACATAAAAAAAACATACAGCTGTACATGGAAAAAGTATAGAAAAACCAAGCAGAAGCCAGTGACCTTTTATGGGGCTTGCTGTCATGGGAAAATTGTGCGTCACTGGGAATTGAAGTCTCTTGAATTCAAAGTTCTTTGTTCCATACCATTCTGCCTAACCTTATTAGGATAGTCTCTTTTCTGGCATATGGAAAAGCTATGTGATATGAAAGATGATGTCCAGTGCAAGGGTCAAGATTCCTGAGAAGTATGATAGCCTCATTTTTGTTGGATTCTGCGGAGAGGAACACAATGCAGCTCAAAATGATTGAGAAACCCAGGTTCTGATCATGTCACTAAAATATTTGGAATATTTTATGTGACCCCCTCTTCCATGTGCCGTGTACCTACGTGGATATTCATGGATCTCAACTTGACATCCTGTGTAGATCTAAGCAAGGTTTGTCCGTTCACAGTACATGATCTGCTATCCATTTACACAAGCGCATTAGTTAATTTAATTACAGGTTCCACTCTTGTCTTCACAATTTCATATGACGGTCAAATTCTCCAAGACCTCATTCAACATTATGCCTCTTAGAAATTTCAGGTCTCATAATCTGGCTCTAAGTATAAGCATCGTTTTTAATTCTATTTGATTACCTCCTTAATTGCAAGTTATATCCATTATAATATCAGTATTCTTCTGTTTCCTTAAGTCGTGTCTTCATCAATGAGGGCATTATCAAACAGTCCCTGTCATAAAGATTGCTTTACCTTTGTTTCCAACAAAATTTTCTTTTTACTTAATCTTTTGCTTAGATTCTGGTTGGCCTCTTTTACTATTGAAATAAATCTTCTGATTTCAGTCTGATATTTCTTTTCGATTTACATAAAAGGAGGTCCTCTGGAACCTGCTACAACAACTTCGAAATTAGAGTATATACTCGCCTATCATGCAACTTATGAAGACCTTATTTAAACCTAATTTTAAAGGGGTCGCATCATACATGAAATATTAAATTAGCGTATGTAATATTGGCCCTGGCTATGCCGTTGACCAAACTATTCATTTAGTGTAATCAAATCAGTTTCAAAATTAGGTCTTCAAGGGTCGTATGATACGCGAGTATATACAGTAATTCTTCGATTTGTGAGAATAATCAGCAGTTATTTTAAATTAGATTTTTAAATAGCTGAAAGTATCAAGCCTACCCTAAATATTTAAGAATTTTCGTTTGAAGACTATTGTAGCATACGAACGATAATGGGTATATCCCCATTTATATAAATACAGTAGTAAATACTGTATGTTGGTCTGTAGTTGGAGATTTGTCTCCAGCTGTGCTGGTCAAACTATCTGCCCCCGGGAGTCTAAAAGGATTTTTCATTTGGGTGAATAGAGCGAAGTGGACCATGTCCTTGGCATGTCCTTTCGAAATTTACGGCGTCCGAAAACCGGTTTGCTAGATTTCAAATTTGTCGTTTCTATAGACTCCTTGTAACATTGATATCAAATATTAGGGAATTTCGTGCTTAATCCATGTTTAATTTTTTTTAAGTAGGTCGGCTAGGGACAACGTGGGTTTCGACGAAGTGGCAAATTGTGTTAGGGGATTTCTTGAAATTTTTAGTGCGGCCCAAAACTGGGGAATCAGTCATATTTCACTTCTTTTTAATTTTTTTCCATTTAATTTTTTTTCCACTGGAGAGGATCCCCAGACGAGGCTATGTCGATGGGCAGAGTCTCGGCTTGGAAAACAGCTACCCGACCCCGTTTTATACGGAGTCTACGCGGAATGTTTGGCCGGGCCTACGGGCTCGGATACCCAACAATAAACTCGGCCTTGTACTACATCTGACCGCGTGGGGAGGTTGGTAGATATCCTGCAGTTGGAGATACATTGCGGAATTCACTTGACTCACTTCTAGCAGTTGACTACTACTTCTACGCGCCGCTGGCGAATCCTATATGCGTTGTTCTTGTCCTAAGTATTATTGTCCATTACCAATCTTCGTTTGCTTATTCTATTCAGTAACTTTCCCTAGGTTAGAACAAAAATCTTTCCCAAACAAAAGGAAATGATTTTTTTAAAAATTATTACTGTTTTACCTTACACAAGAACCAAGAGTGACGCAAGGTAGAATGTTACTGAATGGGATTACAGCGTACGTGAGAGGAAGTGCTGCATAATATGAGTATATGTAGGATAGATAAAGGTTGTGCCTAGACTTGAAAAGGTTAAGGTTGTAGTTCTTGAGGAAGTATCATCTAAGAAGCCTGTTCCATAGAGTGGCGGTTCTGGAGACTAATCTGTCTGACTAGGACATAGTTCTTACCACAGGAACAAGAAGGGAATGTGGATGATTTTACGTCGTGTATGTAACATGGTGGGTTCTATATGTGAATGTCTGAGATGGCATAACTAACGAATGTAGCTTGTTTGAACATTAGCAATAGCAGTAGGAATTCTATCTTTATTACTATTGCAAATAGTGAGAGGCTAGCAACGTTTGTCTGTTGGGAAAGCGTTGCAGTATAAAAAATAAACACCCGCGAGGCTGCGTAATCTCTTACACAATCTATCAAGGCCGGAAAGTAAGGATTGGGCATCCATAACTTAGATAATACCCAACAATACTCCATTCGTGGCCTGATCTGATTCTTGTAATGATAAATGGTAGTAGGAATGATACAAGAAAGCGGTCATTCTCCTAGCATCTTTAGCGATGGTACCAGTTATATTTGAATTCTGGAGCGAGATTCAGTCCTACTTTTATTTTTTTTAACCCTTTAAGTAAGCTCGATTAAGAAATATTTTAATCCAAGATTGACCTCTCGTAACCTCTAGTGACCTTGGAGGTCGTTTGCCGAACGATTTAAAAAGTGCTTCAAAGAAAGTTACACAATTTAAAGTATTTTTATAATGAGTTCTTAATTAACAAGGAACTAAAATATTTAAATAAATATCAGAAGATATTGCATGTGCGTTTTCATTTCATATTATTTTACTGTAAGCATTGTGAAAACACACACACACATATTATATATATATATATATATATATATATATATATATATATATATATATATAGAAACCAACTTCGATGAATAAATAACAAAGAGTAATTTCATAAGATTCATTTTGGCAGTCAAGGAGGCAATTTCTGTAGGAAAATTATACATTGTCTCGTCCTCAACAATATCGACCATTCTAGTTAGTTAACGAAGACTTATTGATTTTACACTCGGAGAAAGATTCGTCAGGCGTAATTACAATTTTCACTGAAAAATTTGTTGGGAATGTTCATACGTAAAAAGGTTCAATAAATCTAAGTGGTTATAATTAGAACAGCGCATCAAAAAATTATTCCATTCAAGAATTTAACGAAAATATCTTATGTACCACCAGATGAAAGGCCATGTTTTGTTTCGTCTCTAATTAGATTATAATCGTTAGTTCTGTCTCTGTTCTCTGGCTTCTAGATATCTAGACGTTTATGGATACCCTTGAAATTGCAATTGGTATCCAATTTCTTGACAGACAGACACGAAAACGGCTTTTACTGTATAAATAATATAAATTATCACCACCATCAGAATCATTGTCATGTGCGGTTATATCCTCACTAGCAGCATGACGCGGCGTTGCCCGTACTTGATTAAAAAAACCCTACGACTCATACAGCAATCGCTATCACTTGACTTAAAATATTTTTGCCCTTCCTTGTCTTTAAAAGAGTGCCCTTTGCCGTGCTGATGTTGCTACATGCCTTACTTCTTGCATATCTCACACTGCGAATTTTTTCTAAGATCTATACTAAACATTAAATCTGTTACGAAAAAAGAACCAAACAAAATGAACACAAAACGATCAGCTTTAAAAAAGGACTCGTAACTGGAAAAACGGAATGAAAAAACAAACACTTTTTCGCACCCAACCCAGTTCTGCGGAATCAGAATCAACGTTGAGTTTAAGCAAGTGAATGAGTCAATTGGAGTAAAGTGCCATGCAGATTTAAATTTTTCACACTTGTGACGAATGCAGCTATCGATTTTTTTTTTTTGCATGCTAGATGCTAGTTAACATTCGTGTCAGTCAGTTGTTGGCTCTCACGCTGGCGAATAGAATCTTCCTGCCTATTCGTTGCAGCCAGCTATAGGCTCTCACTCTGGCCAACAGAAAATGGCCGCAAACTGCCGTAGAAGCATACAAAATCGATTATTTCCACTATCGATGGGAGTTGGGAAATGCAAAGTCGGTCTTGGGATTTCCGCTAACTTGGAGCATGTGCATGTAAATTTTGGTGCAAATCCGTCGAAAATTGCGGCCGTGCATTCGTTACACACACACACACACACACATACACACACATCCTGCCTTTTATAGATAGAGATTGAGTAGTTCAGAACCTGGCCAGATTTCTTTAAATGCTGCTTGACAATGGCTATCTGCGAAGGACCTTTCAGTCAGAAAAAAAAAACGGTGTTTTTTTTATTATTTTCCTTTAATTATAAACAAAAGCAATAAAGGTAATAATTTTCTGGGGATGGATAACACCACCAATTCAACATCGCCGATCCAATACCACCAACTGAATAACGCCGACTGAGCGCCAAGACAACATAGGACCTGAGGTAATTCAGGACCGAGACAACTCAGTACCAGAAAAATATAACTTTTTTTTATAACCGATTAAAAGTAATTTATTAAGGATTAAAACCTTAATTAATGGATATTTTTCTTCACATAAGTTATGTGAAAAGGCATTATGTAAAATATGAACAAGTTTTTTTTAAATGTTCTTTATAAAATCAATCGTAAATTATTAAAGTATACAAATATTTTACAATGTTGATTTACTTTATTGAATATAAATTATACAGTCTGACATAAAAAACGGGAATTTTTGAAGTGCGTATTGCCAGACATGAACAAGTGGCAACACTGCGAGACAATAACCTTGAGCAAGTAAACATTTCACCATTTAGAATTCAAGATGAAATTCACAGTATCCCAGCTGAGATGTTGCAGCAGTCAATAAGGAATCTCAACAGCCGATTTCAAGAATGCATTCGTACAGGAGGACGCCATCTACAGGACGTAATTTTTAAAAAAATGAAAATTTCATCATTGTTTCTTAAATGGCATGTCTTAAGGTTTCAATTACTATGAATAAAATATTTTTCTTCCATCACTCTTGGTTTTATTGGATTGGTAAAAAGTTCCCGTTTTTTTGGTGTCACCCTATATTACGATTTACTTTACTAAAAATAATTACAAACAAGTAACAAGTGTGTTTTATTGAATTATTTTTTATATGTCAATTTACTTTATTAAAAAATAATGTTGCATTGGGTGATCAGTGTGTGATGGTATAATGTGTATGGGATGATCAGTGTGTGATGGTACAGTGTAAACCCCACATTAGCATCCCACGGGCTGGACAGGAGCATTGGTCCTCACTTGACACTCCACTCTCACTTCTGGGTCCGGGTTCTTAACCCACCCACATTCCAGTAACCGCTTCTGTTGGCGGTCGAAACGTTGTGAGTGGCTGGTGTGTTCTTACTCACCAGTGGGTGACTTGGAGAGGGGATTGAGGAAAGGAATACTATAAGCTCACAGAAAAGACATGGGAGACACAATCACAGCCGGCAACATACCGGATCGGTCGAGGCACAGGTGAATAACGAACGCCTTCTCCACTGATAAGAACCAGGGTGGAGGTAATAAGTCAACCACTGGAGCGAGAAACAGCTGCCATCTGAGAAGGTTACTAATGGCACATGGAATGTCCGCACACTCTATACCTTCGGTATAGTGATAGAACTTGAATACGAACTGAAACGTTATCAGTGGAATGTGATAGGATTGGCAGAAGTGAGATGGGCTGGCTTCGGGGAGACAGTCACTGAGGACGGACACAGGATACGGTACTGCGGACATGAGTCGCGACTTGAACATGTAGTCGCCCTCATTGTATGCAAAGTAGTCATTGACTATATCCTGAACTGCATACCAGTATCCAGTCGTATCATTACCATCTGCGTGACAGCCAAACCGATGACTACATCGTTCAGGTGTATGCACCAACTACCGACCACGAAGACCAATAAGTGGAAGAGTTCCATGAGAAATTAAAAATACCACCAGGAAGATTACGAATAAAAACATCCTCATCGTTCAAGAAGTACTTCAACGTCAAAGTTGCCCATGATGCCTACAAGAAGTGGGCTGCAACAGTTGGCCAGTACGGCACTGTAACCACCAAAAATAGAGGACTTAACCTTTTGGAGTTTGCGAGTAACAAGAGACTCACCATCGCTAACATCCTTTACCCTCACAAACTATTCAGAAAAACAACATGGCATGTTCCGAATGGGAATTCACACAACCAAATTGATTCCCTTTTGACCCCAAGGCGCATTAAATCATAGATCGAAGACAATAACTTATCCTGGATCGGATATAGTCATCGATCACGATCAGGTGAGGCTGGTAATGAAGGTCAAACTGAAGAGGAAATTTCAAGCTGCGCATCCACGTATTAAGTTTGAACTTGAAAACTAAATGATCCAAAAGTGAAAAAGAATCTTGGTCAAACAACTAACATCAGGGGCCAGATCTTTATGAATGGAGAACAACTGAAAGAAGTGGACGCTTTTAAATACCTTGGCGAAACCCTCACCAAAGATCTCTACAACAGAGATCCAGACCCGACTGGCTATGGCAACATGGGTAACGCAGTAAGATTTGGAAGAGCAAAAACATCAACTTTGCAACCAAGATGAAACTCTACGAGTCCTTGGTGCAATCCATACTGCTATAGAGTGTGAAAGTTGGACTCGGAAACCACCAAGGGTGCTGAAACATTTGAAACAACATGCTTCAGGCGCCTTCACGGGATCTCATGGAGAGAACACAAGACAAATAACACAAATAGCAGATCCTCAGGAGGCACTCTTGGCAAAAGAAAAGAGGAAAAATCTGTTATCGGTTTAACATGTTTTACGTCACAATAGTTTACCCAAGACGGTACTTCAAAGTACCTAGGAAGGGGTAGAAGTACGGGGAGGGAGTTCAAAAGCTGTGTGGACAACATCAAAGAATGGACAAGGATGGACATTCCGACGCTGTTTCGTGAAGCAAAAACAGATCTGGTTAGCGAAGGCCGGTTGCATCAT
>CAHIKZ030002223.1:1540000-1545000 GCA_903632075.3 Acanthosepion pharaonis | reverse complement strand
TCCAGGTTTGACTCACCGACATTCCTTCCGTATTTCGTTGGAAAGAAGCACGTTCCATTGAGGACGGTGTGAAATAGAATCCCGCCTGGATGCTTCCCCGATTTCTTAATCTCTTCAAGTCTCGGGATAGTCTCTTTCTTTCCTTTATATTATTATCTTCAATTCTTACTTTTACGTTCATCTCATTCAGTAACCTTCTATTCTAGTTAAATATATTTTTTCACTGAGCTTTTCAAATGCTCTACTTTGAGTTTCATGAAATCGCATTCCGGAGATTTAAGACTGATATGGCACTTCATTATCAAATGGATTGGAATTTAGATGTAATTCCATGGAATTTAGAGTCGTGATCATCGAAAGCTCACTGAAGAAATTTATTCAATTATTTTTTCCATCTCTAGATATCGATCACTATAATTACGAAATTGCTTTCCTTAAAATGTTAGCTTTCAGTCATACACTCTTCGACCTTTTTTCTATGAATTCAATCTTTATTATTACTGATATATATATATATATATATATATATATATATATATATATATATATATATATGTATATGTATATATATATATATATATATATATATATATATATATATATGTGTGTGTGTGTATGTATGATGGACTCATTTTCATCCCCAACAGTAATGGTCCGCTAACCGCGAAGTTACAAAAGAAAATTATTAGGGCATTTAAATTACTAGGGTTTAGGATTGAGATTTCTTCTAAACTTAAAGTAATTCATTATCTAGACATCACTCTCAACCTCAATAACAACACGTTTAAACCATACCATAAAGACAATGGAACTCCCACCTATATTAATGTTAATTCCAGCCACCCTAATGTCATTTTGAAACAGCTACCTACCACCGTTGGCACGAGGATTAATCGATTATCATCCAACATAAACATCTTTATTAAAAAATAAAAAAATTAAATTATCCTATCTAATCCCTATAAGTAACAAGTCTCTACTTTTCACTAAAGTGATATGTAGAGACGGAGTAAGAAAAATTATATGGTTGAATCTCTTTCTGCAAAGTGTCAAATATTAATATCAGACAGTATTTTCTAAAGTTAATAAATAAACATTTAAAAAAAAACTCTAAGCAAGATATTCAATAGAAAAACCATTACGATTATCTACCCCTGTAACAACAACATGTATAAAATTATCACCAAACATAATAATCATATTTTAAGAAATTCCTATGGGATAAAAAACAAACCTGGTATTTAACCCTCCTGTAATTGTAGCTCTAAAGAAAAATGTCCAGTAGAGGTCAAATGCAGATCGGTTATATATCAAGCGATCATTTCCCCCAAAGAAAATATAAAAAATTATCATGTTTACATTGGAATTTACGCGGGGGAATGGAAACAGAGATCTTATACCCAAAGGCACTCATTTTCTAACCCTAAACTAAAACACTATTCATCTCTTTCTCGAAGATTTTGGAAATTGAAGGAGAAAGGTTTAAGCCCACAGTGAGTTTGGAAGATTATAGGTTCCACACAAACTCCTAACAGTCTTAGAGATAAGTGTGATTTATATTTAGACGAAAATGTCGGCACAAAAACAAATCCACTTAATTCGCTACTATATTTTCATAATATTCACTCTCCTAACTCTTCAAATTTCGAAAGTATAACTAATTCTAATTTCTATTCAATCCCGACTCTATACATCTTTACACTACATTTATAATTTTTAAACTTTCCCCTACTCACCACCCTTCTTTCCATTAATCCTTTACATACTTTTATTTATATATTTTAAAGTTTATTTTTAACCCCCTTTTTATTCCTCTTTTAATTTTACATTAATATTTCATTCTTCATATAATCCCAAATTAATGTCATGATGTTAATATCCGTGTTTAATTTTATAAAACTTTTTGAAATGAATATATTATGTATTAGTTTTTTTTTACCGTTTTTTTTTTTCTTAGCTAAATTTCATTCCACACCGGGGTAAATGAGATAGACGACAGAGTTTTCGTCTGCCGAATTAGACTATCTTACTTATTATAAAACACAGATTGTGTGTGTGTGTGTGACTGTACGTTTAATATTGGATCGGATTTCCTACATTTTTCAACCGATTTCAAGAAAACATCACAGGACTACATAGAATTACCTTGCGGTGGTTCTGACAGCACCAAAAATTGGAAAAAACACAATTGTTTTTGCACGAAATCAATTTGAAAACACGATTAAGAGGCATTAATGAAAGGGGGACAACTCATATCGAGTTATACTTATTAATATCGAGTTATAGAGTTATACTTATTATAAAACCCAGGTTGGTTGTCTGTGTGTGTGTGTGTGTGTGTGTGTGTGTGTGTGTGTGTGTGTGTGTGTGTTCGTATATATATATGGGATCGGATTTCCAACATTTTTTAACCGATTTCAACAAAACTTCACGTTTTTTTGGCAGGTAGTGTTTCTTATTGTCTTGCACCCTTTTTTCTTTATTTTTACATTCAGAATGCTTTAAAAATTCCATTTACAAGACAATTGTTTATAATAAAATTCTATTCAATCGGTAGACTCATAACAATTGAAAACAATGGGTTTTGGGTTTGACCAATTCGTAAAAAAAAAAAAAAAAAAAATAATAAAATAAAACTAATTAAGATATGCGTGTCCGTCAACCTTTGTCAATTTTATTTTTCAGTCTTTATGATGGTCGATACTTGATCTATCTCTTACTGTTACATCCCCGGGCAACGCCGGGCTCTACTGCTAGTTCTCCATATAAGGTGATTTGGGATTTTATTGTTTATTCATTATTTGCTCTGTAATAATAAATACATTGAGCTCTTTTTGTGGATCACTTTTTTATATTTTATATTACTAGTATAAACTTGTATTATATAACAACCGAATTGTTATCTTTTTCAACTTTGGCTTGAGGCAATCAGACACACTGATGAGCTGTGATACAGCGAAACAGTATGACTGTATGATGACACACGCCCCCGAAAAAAATAAAGCTCTTCTATGAATTGAACACTCTGAGTCACTGGCGTGTTTATTCTAAAAATAAATACGTAAAAATTCATCTTCCTCTTTGCCGGGATCTGATAGCTCAGAGGAAAAATCTCCGACTGATGCTAAAATAAGTTGGGTTTCGATCCTGGCTTGAGGCAATCAGATATCTAGCCACACTGATGATCTGTGATACAGCGAAACAGTCTGTCCGTGGATGACACACACACACACACACACACACACACATATATATATATATATATATATAATTCTTTATTTAAAAATATGATTCCAAATCGCGACATAAGAAGTCCCATGTTTCAAAACAAGAGCCGAAAACTCCAATATATAGTTATTTAAATTAAATTGAGTTAAAATAAGCTCTGTTCCATCTTCAAGCGAAATTTTTTTTTGAATCTTATGTCGCGATTTGGAATCATATTTTTAAATAAATAATTATATTTATGCTCTACTTTTGTATCGAGCACTATTTTTTAAAAATAATAACTAAAATACTAAGGGACTTTGGATTATTTACCTAACCAGTTCCTTCCTATTTTCTATATATTTTCACACACACACACACATATATATATATATATATATATATATATATATATATGTAGAACATATTATTACAGGCTTATCAGGAATACTCACGTTACACCTCTCTGATTATAGCTCAATTAGTTCTCATTCAAACACACAGAGAAACTCACAAGTAAAATAGCCTCATCCAAAAAGATTAAAATAATAGAAGCACTAATTATAAAAAGAAAACGCCAACACTCAGTAACATCAAGTATGAGCACGGCCACAACGTTCTGACCATGATTGGAAAATAATAAAACATAATATTATATATACGTGCAGCAATCCTTTTTGTGCAAGTTTCATTAAAGACGATTTACAAAGTACTGCGATTAAGTATTTTTATTCAATTAGTCGCGTATTCGTTTAAGTCTTTTATTTTCTGAACATAAAGTCTATAAAAATTGTCCAAATGTTCAGTATAGTCATTATTAAGGACGTGTTTGTTTTTTTTTTTTTTTTTTTTGAATGCGTGGATTTCTTTTTAATACGTCTCTAGAGTGCTGATAAGGATGATCTGTGATACAGCGAAAGGATCTGTCTGTGGATGACCGTTTCGTTGTATAACAGCTCATCAATGTAGCTAGACGTTCGGTTGCCTCTAGCTAGGATCGAAACCCGACTGAATTGGCGCCAGTCGGGGATTCTACCACTAAGCCCTGGCGCACGGAAGGGATGAAAATGAATTTAACCGTATTTATTTTTAGATAAATACACAGTGCCTGAGAGAACTCGATTTGATTTACTGAAGAGTCTTGCATTATTAGCCTTAATAGTCACAGTTTACAAACCCATACTACCTCTCCGGAAAGCTCAAGTAAAATAATTTTTTCAGGAGCATATATATTGTGATCCACAGACAGACAGACTGTTTCGCTAAATCACAGCTCATCAGTGTGGCTAGACGTCCGGTTGCCTCTAAATATATATATAATTAGAAGAAACATCCACGAATGCTTCTTATAGCACGTAAAATAGATAAGTTGCTTAATATATCCAAAGCAAACATTGATCCCCTTCCGTTTGCCCTAGGTATATTAAGCACACGGGGATCTTTCTTCTAATTATATATATATATATATATATATATATATATATATATATATATATATATATATATATATATATACGATAAACGTGCAATCAATTTACAAATTCATGAATTATTCACACAAAAACAAATGCAAAGGTTAATGATTTAATTGGCGAGAAATCCATCATCGCAAACAATTCAAATAATATATAAAAACCTCCGAATCCGTTATGAAAGAAATGATCCTTGTTTCCATAAATTTCTGCCGTATTAGTTCTTATTTTTTCTACAAGCTTTCGTCTGTTCCTACAGACATCTTCAGGTATAGAATAGATGTTGTTCTTGTTTTTTCTCTTAGTAATAAGAGGACAACG